>PVIW01005447.1:0-44971 GCA_004026585.1 Noctilio leporinus
GGGTAGTATGGACATTTTAATGATGTTAATTCTTCCCATCCACGAACATGGTATATGCTTCCATTTATTTGTATCTTCCTTGATTTCTTTCTTCATTGTTCTGTAGTTTTCTGAGTACAGGTCTTTGACCTCCTTAGTTAAGTTGATTCCTAGGTACTTTATTTTTCTTGTTGCTATGGTAAATGGGATTTGTTTTTTCACTTCTATCGCTGATGTTTCATTATTGGTGTACAAAAACGAATTTGGTTTCTGAATATTGACTTTGTATCCAACTATTTTGCTAAATTTTCTTATTAGGTCGAGTAAGATTTTGGTGGAGTCTGTCAAGTTTTGTATATATACTGTCATATCATCTGCAAATAATGACAGTTTGACTTCCTCCTTTCCAATTTGGATACCTTTGATTCCTTTTTCTTCTCTGATGGCTATAGCTAGAACTTCCAAGACAATGTTGAATAGAAGTGGAGATAGTGGACAGCCTCTTCTCGTTCCTGATCTTAGGGGGAAAGCTTTCAGTTTTTGTCCATTAAGTATGATGTTGGCTTCAGGTTTCTCATAGATGGCCTTAATGATGTTGAGGTATGCTCCCTCTATTCCAATTTTGTGGAGGGTTTTTATCATAAATGGTTGTTGCACTTTACCAAATGCTTTTTCATCATCTATTGATATGATCATATGGTTTTTATCTTTCAATTTGTTGATGTGGTGTATTACATTTATTGATTTACAAAAATTGTACCATCCTTGCATCCCTGGGATGAAGCCCACTTGATCATGGTGTATGATCTTTGTAATATATTGCTGAATCCGATTGGCCAATATTTTGTTGAGAATTTTAGCATCTATGTTCATCAGAGATATTGGCCTGAAGCTTTCTTTCTTAGTTGTGTCTTGCCCTGGTTTTTGGGATGAGAATAATATTGGCCTCATAGAAAGAGTTAGGGAGCCTTCCCTCTTCCTGAATTTTTTGGTATAGTTTGAGGAGGATAGGAGTTAGTTCTTCTTGAAATGTTAGTTCTTCTTGAAATTCACCTGTGTAGCCATCTGGTCCAGGGCTTTTGTGCTTTAGGAGATTTTGGATTACTTCTTTAATTTCACTAATTGTTATTGGCCTATTCAGGCTTTCTGCTTATTCTGGGTTCAGTTTTGGTAGATTATACCTTTCCAGAAATGTGTCCATTTCATCCAGGTTGTCATATTTTTTTGTCATATAGTTGTTTGTAGTAATTTCTTACAATCTTTTGTATTTCTGAAGTATCAGTTGTGATTTCTCCTCTTTCAGTTCTGATTCTGTTTATTTGGGTTCTCTCTCTCTTTTTCTTGATGAGTCTAAATAAGGGCTTGCCAATTTTGTTTATTTTTTCAAAGAACCAGCTCCTGGTCCTGCTGATTCTTCGAATTGTAGTTTGAATCTCTGAGTTATTTAGTTTTGCTCTGATCTTGATGGTTTCCTTCCTTCTACTTGCTCTGGGCTTTGTTTGTTGTTGCTCCTCTAGTTCTTGCAGCTTTGTGGTTAGGTTGTTTTTATAAACTTCTTGTAACCTTTTTTGGAAGGCCTGTATTGCTATAAATTTCCCCCTGAGAACTGCCTTTGCTGTATCCCATAAGTTTTGGGCTGTTATGTGTTCATTGTCATTTGTTTCCAGGAACTTTTTGATTTCATCTTTGATCTCATTGTTAACCCCTTCATTGCTTAAAAGCATGTTATTCAGTCTCCATGAGTTAGAGAATTTGTTTTATTTCCCCTTGAGATTGGTTTCTAGTTTCAAGCCATTGTGATCTGAGAAGATACTTTGTATGATTTCAATTTTCCTGTATTTGTGGAGACTTGTCTTGTGACCTACCATGTGGTCTATGTTAGAGAATGATCCATGTGCATTTTAAAAGAATGTGTATTTTGCTTCTTTGGGGTAAAAGACTCTGTATACATCAGTTAGGTCCATTTCCTCTAGAGTGTTGTTCAATGCTACAACATCTCTGGGGATTTTTTGTTTGGAAGATCTGTCCATTATTGATAGTGGGGTATTAAAATCCCCTACTATTAGTGTGTTGCTGTCTATGTCTTTCTTAAAGTCTTCCAATGTTTTCCTTATATATTTTGGAGCTCCTATGTTGGGTGCGTATATGTTTATCAGAGTTATTTCTTCTTGATGGATTGTTCCCTTAAGTATTATGAAATGTCCATCTTTGCCCCTTTTTATGGCCTTCATTGTAAAATCTATTTTGTCTGAAATCAGTATTGCTACTCCAGCTTTTTTTTCATGTCCATTCGCTTGATATATATTTTTCCATCCCTTCACTCTCAATCTGTGTCAATCTGTTGTTCTGAGGTGGGTCTCTTGAAGACAGCATATATGTGGGTCATGTTGTCTTCCATTCGGCTACCCTATGTCTTTTGATTGGTGCATTGAATCCATTTACATTTAAGCTTATTATTGATTCATACTTATTCATTGCCATTTTCTCCCTTTGTGTCTGTATTCTTCTTTGGCTTTTCCTGTTTCTTCATTTTATTTGTTTACTTATTTTTATAGCAGACCCTTTAGCATTTCTTTCAATGCTGGTTTGGTAGAGATGTATTCTTTTAGTCTTTTTGTTGTCTGGGAAGCCCCTCATTTCTCCTATCTTGAATGAGAGCCTTGCTGGGTAGAGTATACTTGGTTGCAGGCCTTTGTTTACCATTACTTGAAGTATTTTTTGCCATTCCCTTCTGGCTTGAATTGTTTCTGTTGAATAATCATTTGATAGCCTTATTGAAGCCCCTTTATATGTTATCTGTCATTCCTCTCTTGATGATTTTAGGAATCTCTCTGTCTTTGAAATTTGCCATTTTAATTATGATGTGCCTTGGAGATGGTCTGTTTTGGTTGATCTTCATTGGGACCCTCTTTGCTTCCTGAACTGGATTAATGTTTTCACTTATCATGTTAGGGCTATTTTCTTTCATTATGTTTTCGAACAGGTTTTCCATTCCTTGTTTCTCTTCTCCTTCTGGTATCCCTTTGATATGGATGTTATTGCATTCCACATTGTCCTTCAGCTCTCTTAAACCCTCTTCAGTCTAGTTCAGCCTTTTTTTATTCTCTTGTACTGTCTTGGAGTATTTGTCTATGTTATCCTCCAACTTGCTGATCTGGTCCTCTGCTTCCTTTAGCCTACTGTTGATTCCTTCTACTATATTCTTCAATTCAGAAATTGTATTCTTTATTTCCTCCTGGCACTTATAGATAGTTTCTGTGTCCTTTTTCATGCTGTTGTAGCTCTCAGTAAGTTCCTTGTAACTTCCCCGGAGTTCTTTGTAGTTCTCCTGGAGTTGTTTATAGTTTTCTTTGATGTGGCTGAGCTCACTGAGCTTCTCTAGCATCATTCTTTTGAATTCCTTATCTGATTTTTCAGGTGCCTCAGTTTCCTTTTATGGTGTTTTTGGGGATTCTTCCTTTCCTTTTGTTCGTGGACCGATCCTTTTTCCCCCCATTTTGGGTGTCTGTCCTTGCTTGCTTTTTATTTTTTTGTTTTTTCCTTGGGTTAACCTGCTTTGCTTCCTTGCCTTAGTTGAGCATCCTTCTGTGATAGGAGATTTGGGGAGTTCAATGTTGCAGTCTCATAGATTTTCTCCACTTGTTGTTCTTGGTGTGTCCTTTATTTGGGCTGTCTGGTTGTTTTCTGGACCTGTGGGTTGCTCTCCTGCAGGTCTCTGCTCCCTCTGGGCTGTGCTCCCCTGAGTCCAGATGCTGACCGCTCCAATTCTTAGGGACCTGAAGATGTTTCGCACTACCTATCCTGTCCTCTAGCTGCTCTGGTACTCAAGAACACCATCAGCACTGCTCTCTACTCTGTCGCCATCTTTCTCTCCTCTAAATTCATATTTTTAAAAGGAGGTAGAAGGAATGAAATAATAGACTACCTCTATTAGAGTTCTACACGTGTCTAAACTCTTCATTATATAATAGCTAATCTTTTGGTTTAGTGCTACATTATAAAAATGTGAATTGTTATTAATTTAATTATTTGAAACCCATTTTATTTCCAGGCTGTTGAAAAATATCCCAAGATCTCCTTTTATGCATCCCCAATGGCAACTATTCTTGCTACATCATTTATCCTGGAGCTGACTTTCCTAAAGTACTTATCTACGTGCCTAGTGGCATCTCACTTTCAGTCAGGCAAACTGACTTTCCTCCTGGAAGAAATCCAGGGAGTAGAATGAAAATATACTCTACATTTGACTGTTCCAAAATATATTTCACTTTGAGATATTAGCTGTTTTAAAATAGCAGAAACTTGGTCATATTAGGAAATGACACAAGTTTAGTTGATTTTTAAAAAGCCCTTTTTAAGTGTGTTCTCATTAACAATCAGAGGTCTGGACATTCTGTTTGCATTCCAAGTGTGGAGGCTTTAAATGAATGGAACATGTCATCTGTGCAGTGAGGTGTGTACTGTGCTGAGCTGTCTCAGGGTCAGTCAAGTGTCAGGAAACTTCCTAGAGATGTTCTATATTCAAAGGAAAAAATATTTCTGAGATGTTAATCTCAAAGTTTGGCTGAGACTCTGGTGGTTTGGTTTGATCTCAGAAAATGTATATAATAGGCATTTTTAAGCAAAAAGCACTGCACAATTTCTATTCTTACAATTATTATTTACTGTGCTGAACTTTGAAATATATTGTAATTTATGTACATTGCTTTCATTATTATTTCAAAATTATATTTTATTTATTATGCTATTATAGTTGTCCAGATTTTTCCCATTTTCCCTCTCCACCTGTCAACCCCCAATCCTTCAGATGATTCCCCATCATTATTTATGTCCATGGGTCATGTGTATAAGTTCTCTGGCTACTACATTTATTATACTGTACTTTAGATCCCCATGGCTATTCTGTAACTATCTATTTGTACTTTTTAATCTCCTCACCTCTTTATCCTCTCCTCCATACCCCTCTCCTATCTGGCAACCATAAAACATCCTTTGTCTCCATGATTCTGTCTCTGTTCTTTTTGTTTGCTTAGGGTTTTTTTTTTTTTTTAATTCAATTGTTGATAGATATGTATTTTTGCCATTTTATTGTTCATACTGTTGATCTCCTTTTTCTTAAATAAGTCCCTTTAACTTTTTATATAATAATGGTTTAGTGATGATGAACTCCTTTAGCATTTTTTGTCTGGGAAGCTCTTTATCTCCCCTTTGGTTCTTTTTTACCATGTACCATAGATTTTAATATAATACATATTAGGACAGACTGAAAAGGATTAGCACTAGGACTTGGCACCATATTTAGGATCTCTTCCATGCTCCATGTTCCAGCAATTATCAAACAACAGTGCAAGCTTAGCCACCCATATATTCCAATCTATGCTGCCTTCATTAACACAACACAAGACAGCATTGGATTTTTATAGCAGAATTCATTATAACTTCTTTTTAAAATATTTTGTTTATTTTGCTATTACAGTTGTCCCAATTTCCCCCCTTTGCTCCCTCCACCCAGTACCTCATTCTCTCCAGCACTGCCCACCTTAGTTCATGTCCATGAGTCATGCATATAAGTTCTTTGGCTTCTCTATTTCCTTTGTTCTTCTAAACATCCTCTTGTTTATTCTGTAACCACCAATGTGTACTCTTTTCCCCCTTTCACATCCAGACAAGTCACCATTTAATTATTGTCTTCTGTCAACTTCTCAAATAATATTAATACAAAGTTTTCTTTTCATTATTCCAAAATGCCTACATTAATTCATTTGTTTAAAGAATTACTCTTTTAAGTAACATAAATTACAATATTACCAAACACATGCAAAAATACATTCATACCCATACATATTTTACATATATTTAAAGTACATACTGGATTTTGAAGAGTTGATACAAAAAATTTTTAATATGCCAATAGTTTATATAATTATTATGTATTAAATGATAGCATTTTAGATATATTGAAGCAAGATTAAACAGTTTTTTCTTCTTTAATACTTATTTTACTCTGGAATGCTATTTTTGTGAAATATATCACAGAAATGATGTATTGTAGAACTCAACTTTTGTGAAAGTTGTCCTAGAGACAGTGCCAAACCCATAGTAAAAAATGGTTTTTGAGTCAGATCCTATCCCCTCCAATAATACAACTCAACTTTATTTTAAGCAACTGGAATTGCAACTTATTCTTTTTGGAGTTTTCCATGTTAAATAGTAGATTTATTTATTTATTTGTTTAGGCTGTGCACAGGTCTTACATCTTTCAATACCCTCTGTTTTTCCTCTACATGTGTTTTACAAGTTGAAGCCTTCAGAAATCATGGCACTTGTGGTGCTCAGCCAATCCCTGGAGTAGAAATTATTATGTCTACTAAGTTGAGGTAAAAAATAAAAATCCCTAGGATTTAAATAATTTTGTAGAATAGTATTCTAGCTGTAATTTGAACTTGTTCTGACTTCCTATGTGGTCCTAAACTAACCCCTGAACTATTTAAAAGTCTGTTGAGGTACAGATTAGGTATGTTCACATTTCAATAATAAAGTTTTATAGCATTAATTCCTTTTCCCAAGTATCCCCAGTTTGGGGGCCTTCATAACTGGAAATGTGTATTTCCATGATTTATTTTAAAGGAATCTCATTTAATTTACATGCTAATATGAGAATATGTATTGTCTATGCACCCAAATCATAGAGTTTAGTAGTTTGCAACTTCCATCCAAATTGGTCTTCATTCTCATTATCTTTTCTAAACTAAAGATTGACTGATTTTTTAAAAAATATTTTATTTCATTGTTTTTAGAAGGAGGGGAAGGGAGAGAGGCAGAGAGGGAGAGAGACATCAATGTATGGTTGCTTTTCACCTGCCTCCAGCCACAGACCTGACTGGAGACCTGGCTTGCAACCTGGTTATGTGCCCTGGCTGGGGAATCGAACCTGCGACCTTTGGGTTCGCAGGCCGGCACCTTATCCACTGTGCTACCAGCCAGGGAGATTGACTTATTTTTTAACACACCCATGACCAGTTGGTTGCTATTTAAAACATAAATTGCTAACAAAATCTATATATTACACACCCACAAATAAGCACATATTTTATAACAGTGAATAAGAAAGATAGTATGTCTTCTATGTAATATATATCCACATTTTCTTAGAGGTTTTTCTTCTTCCTTAACTGCATTAAACTTTTCTGAGTTATTGCAAGTAACCTGATTTTCCCATATTGTGAAATGATTCCAATCTAACAAAACTTAACCTGCAGTAATGCAAATACAAGTAATATACAAAATTGTACCTTGTTTAGTAAAATCTATTTATAATAAGATCACTTTAAAGCATTCTTAAGTTAAAGTTGGTTCTTATCCATTCAACGGCCCTATGTCTTTTGATTGGTGCATTTAATCCATTTACCTTTGTACCTGCATTCCGGTCTGTCTCTCTGTTTCTTCATCTTCTTAAAGCAGATCCTTTAGCATCTCTTGCAATGTTGGTTTGGTGGAGATGTATTCTTTTAGACTTTTGTTTTCTCTGGGAAACTCCTTATTTCACCTTACATTTTGAAGGAGAGCCTTGCTGGGTAGAGTATTTTTGGTTGCAGGCCTTTGTTTTTCATTGCTTGAAATATCTTTTGCTATTTCTTTTTGGCTTGTGTTTCTGTTGAGAAATCAGCTGATAACCTTATGGGAGCCCTCTTGTATGTTATTAGCTGTTTCTCTCTTGCTGCTTTTAGGATTCTCTCCTTTGAAATTTGCCACTTTAGTGATGATATTTATGTGTCTTGGAGTGGGCCTGTTTGGGTTCATCTTCCTTGGGACCCTCTGTGCTTCCTGAGTTTGCATGACATTTTCTCTCTTCAAGTTAGGGAAGTTTTCTGTCATTACTTTTTCAAACAGGTTTTCTATCCCTTGCTCCTCCTCTTCTCCTTCTGGTATCCTTATGATACGGATGTTATTACGTTTCATGTTGTCCTGCAGCTCTCTTAAAACCTCTTCATTCTTTTTTTTTTATTTTGTTGCACTGCCTTGGAGTTTTTTCCTCCATTGACTTCCAGCTCAATGATCTGATCCTCTGCTTTCTCTAGCCTGCTTTTGATCCCTTCTACTGTGTTCTTCAATTCAGAAATGGTATTCTTCATTTCCTCCTGGCTCTGATTGATGGTTTTTATTTCCTTTTTAATGCTGGTGTAGTTCTTTGTAAGTTCCTTGTAGCTTCCCTGGAGTTCTTTGTAGTTCTCCTGGAGTTCTTTGTAGTTCCCTTGGAGTTGTTTGTAGTTTTCTTTGAACTTGTTGAGCTAATTGAATTTCTTTATCATCACTATTTTGAATTCCATGTCTGAGAGTGTACTTGCCTCTATTTCATTTTGCACTCTTCCTGGGAATTCCTCCTTTCCATTTGCTGAGGGTTTATTTCTTTGTTTCCCCATTTTAGGTGGTTACTTAAATGTAACATTTAAGTGCCAAATGTTACATTTTATTTATTTCTGCTTCTTAGGTGGTCTGCTTTGACTTACTGTCTTTGTGATGTGACCTGTGGTGTCCCCTTGATTCTAAATGATAGCTTTGCTATAGATTCTTGCTTTTCATGACTTTGAATATTTCATGCCAATCTCTTCTAGCCTACAAATTTTCTTTTGAGAAATCAGCTTACAGTCTTATGGAAACTCATGTAGTTAACTAACTTCTTTTCCCTTGATGCTTTTAAGAGTCTCTCTTTATGTTTAACCTTTGACATTTTAATTATGAGATATCTTGGATTGGGCCTCTTTACATCCATCTTGTTTGGAAGTCTCTGTGCTTCCTGGACTTGGATATCTATTTCTTTTTCCAAATTAAGGAAGTTGTATTTCATTATTTTTCCAAATAGATTTTTAATTTCTTGCTCTTTCTTTTCTCCTTCTGGCATCCCTATGATGCTAATGTTGAACATCTTGAAGTTCTAATTGTATTTTTCTTCCTTATGTGCCAAATCATTGATTTCATTCTCGGGTTCACCCACTCTAATGTTGTTTCCCTGTAAATTGTTCTTTTTCCAATTAGTGTATCTTTTGTTTCTGACTGGATATTTTTATGCCGTTGAGGTCCTCACTAAGTTCCTTAAGCATCTTTTTAAACAGTGTTTACAACTGTGCATCTGAGATTGCTTATCTCCATTTTGTTTAGAGTTTTTTTTCTTTTTTCTTTCTATGTATTAGGTAGAGCTGCTTTGACTCTGTGTCTTGGTAGTGTGGCCTACTGTAGTAGGTATATCGTAGAATCCAGTGGCATAGCCTCCCCTATTACCCCATTGAGGTATTCAAGTTGTGCCCTTTGTACGGGTTGAGTACATCCTTATTTTGTAGTTGAGCCTTGATTGCTTTTGGGTGATCAATGGGAGGAGGCTACCTAGGCCAGTCAGCTGTAAGGTTTGGTTATGATCACTTACCACCAATCTCCATTCTCAATGGAGAATCAGCTATGCAAGGGTAGGGTGGTGGTGCTCCAATGTGGTCTGTAGCTGTCTACTGGGTGTGCTGGCCCTGGGGTTTCCTGGGTGATGCAGGCCAAGGTCAGCCCCCACCTGTGTTTTGTCTGGAGCCATATTGCCTGAGGTATAAAGCAACCTAAATGCTGCTACTTGTGCTGGGCTTGGAGATTCCCAGGCAAAGCCAAACTGTGAATCCTGGCTGGTTGATTCTAGTGCCTGGTCTGGGGCTCACTGATGCCAAATGTTGCTTGTTTTAGAGGACTTAGGAAGTTGGGAAGCCTAAGTCAAGACCAGCTGTTCATATGGAAAAGCAGCATGGATGGATCCAAAAGTTGGGTGGGACAGAGTCTCAGAATCTCCACAGTGTTTCAAACTGTGTTAACTAAGTTGATGGACTCAGATATGGCACCAGCCTTTTGGTTTTGTGGCTCTGTGAGAGAAGGTTTTAGACAAGGGCTCTGCTCACCTTGATGCCAGACACATCAGTTTTGCCCAGTGTGCCACTGGTGCCTTTCAAGCTGCTAACCTGGTGCTGGTGCTCAGAGAGACTGAGTTGAGTAGGTGAGTCCCTGTGTGAGTCCTTTAAGAGGGACTGCTTAGGGCTCTAGGAGTTTCTTTCACTGATTCAATGTCAACTGGTTTTTGCAGTCAGAAGTTATGGGGAATTATTTTCTGGCACAGGAACCTTGGACTGGGGAGCCTGGTATGGGGCTGTGGCTCCTTGATCCTGAGATAGCCCTCCTGAATTTTTATCCACCACCTGTGGGTGAGGGACCAGCCTGTTACAAATCTGTGCCCCTCCTACCCAGTCTGAATGGATGTGGTTTCTTTAATTCTGTAGCCATCAGACTTCCATTCAGCTTGATTTCTGATGGTTTTGACTGATGGTTGTTCTATGTTTCAGTTGTGATTTTGATGTGGTTATAAGAGGAGTGCTGTGTGTGCATCAGAAGTCTATGCTAGTTTTAAAAGCTATATTTGAAAAGAGAATGAAAAATTATTTATCTTAATAGGTTTTAGGTTCAATTAGTTCTTCAGAATTCTGTTTTTAAGGTACTGTGGTGGTCCAGACTCTTGTAATCTTTCTTATGTGGTCATGGGTGAGTAATAAGAAGCAGGAAACAAGCTTCTAGGCTTTCAGGCCTCACCTCATCTGAAATGTGAAGTTTTTTTTTTTTTAATTGTGAGTTTTTGAGTTAAAAAATTTGCAGGCAAATTTTTATCCACAAGTGCCAAATAATGAATCAATGAATGCAAAATTTTAAGATTTTGCTAAGTTTATCTGGACAGCAAAATTGGATAAATAATTACTATAAGCAGATCTCCTAAAAGGATAAAATGATTTAATATCGTATGCATGGTATTTGTCAATTTTTAATGTAATCATTCTAGTTAGATTCTAGTGGTATTTTATTTGATTTTTAATTTTAATCTCCAGTTACAAATAATGTTGAGCATCCTTGATGCATCTATTGATGATCTAAATCTTTTATTTTGTGAAATGTCTGTTCAAATATTTTACCCATTATTTTTCTTATTTGTTTTTCTTCTAATTATTAATTTTAAAAGTTCTTTATATATTCTATATACAGCCCTTCATATGATACATGTTTATATTTTCTCCTAGTTTGTAGCTTGTCTCTTTATTTACTTACCAGTGTCCTTTAAAATATTTTAAACTAGATAAAGCTCAAATTAACATTAAAAAATAGTTCTAGCTATTTGTTTATTTTTATTTTTAAAATCCTTGCTTAATGCAAGGTCACTGCCATATTATTTTTTCCTAGAAGTTTTATATTTTATATTTAGGTTGTGACCCATTTTGAGCTAATTTTTGCATATGGTGTGGAGTGATATTTGAGTTGCCTATTTTCTTGGCATATGGATATTCCAATTCAGTGGGGGAAAGAACAGTCTCTTAAATAAATGTGCTACTTCATATATGTTCAGGTGGATCAGGATGATGAGTTCTTGAGGTAAGGCACATCCACCTGTGAATGAACACATACTGCTGCCTAAAAGAGTGTGTCAAAGCATTGCACTGGTGTTGTACTAATGGGTAATAACTTTGTCTATCTCTCTGTTACATATATATATATATATATATATATATATATATATATATAATTTATATCTGGATATAAATTATAAAAATAAACATTAAATTACATTTTCTTTAATATATCCCTTTGCCCCTTGATTTAGAATATGGCTTAATTGTGTGATCTTAAGGATATAACAGAACCCATCTGAACCTCAACTTACCTATCAACAATGTGGGGATCAAAACTATATCTTCTTCACAGAGACCTTAAAAGAGTTAAATAATTCACAGAAAGCACTCAAATATTAGACATTATTATGAGCACCTGTTCCTTCGCATTGAATATCCTGAGAAACTAGTTTACTCAAACAGGAACAAGTCTTCATAAGATCATTCAAGATCATGTTTTTGCCTCTTCTATTTCTTCTGAGCAATAAGAATGTCAACATAAATATCTAGTTACTTTCCTGTGGTTGAAAATTCTGGAAATGGTTCTTTATCTCATTAGTTTACAAAGACGTTAAAAATGATTAATTGAGAACTGAACTCACATCATGACATTAATTATAAACAGATTAGTAAGCAGTTCACAAAAACATTAACAGTTAAAAATTATTTCCAGATAAATTTATTTCTTTTTCATATTTATTACCAATTATTTTTCCAGAGGCTTTGGGAAAAACACTCCACCACTACTGCTAAGGAAATTGTCCTTCTAATTTTTATTCATGTCTGTTTTCTCACAGTCCTTGTAGGTGTAGTCCATTGATCTACCTGTATGTTGCATGCAGGGCCAATATCTGCTGATCTAATGTGCTTCATGTCAGCATTGTCACTCCCTTGATTTAAGTCTAATATACTAAGATTACAAAGATTTCTAAGACCCTATCTGTATTTCTGAGTCTAATAAGTAATCATCTTCTTATTTGTTGTGATAGATATTTAAGCAACTCCTCTAATTTTTGCATATGTGTTGGCTATAGCCATCTATTATAAAATGTCTCCTTTACATATTGCTCTGCAAGGAGGAGCTTTACAGAACATCTTGGACAGAAACAGCCACTTTTGTGAAACAAAGTGTAAAGTAAATATAGGTAGTTCTTTTTTAAAAAATTATGAAAACCTTCAAGATTGTGATAGCAGAGCATTAAACCAAGAGGAGCTTTCTAAACATGGGCCCTGTGTAATTCCCTAAGGTGCACACCATAACATTGACTTTGATACTATATTTTGGTGAGGACAGAACATCCACATGGGTGCTTCTTGAAAGTTTCTGACCTATTGCTTAGAAACACAACTCAATCATTACATTTTCTGCTGTACATATTCCATGTTCTGTTTTCTGCCATCTTTCCAACCCCAGCAGTAGCACTGTAGCTGAATATCTACTTTCTGACTTATTGTTTTTTGTGGTTTAATAATTTTATAAACATTTATATGTTTTCTGATAAGAGGAAACAAAGTATACCCCATGATGCTGATGATAAGTGTGTATTTAACATCAAACTGTGCATAGCTTTGTGCTTTGCAGTATAAGGAGAAAGCTAAAGGGACATAGTTTATACACTATGCATACCAGGCTCTGTCTACTACTGGACTTTACTTACTTATTCTTTCTGAACTAATCCTTAATTTTCTTATCAGTAAAAATGGAGACAATAAGGTAGGGGTGTTGTTATAGGGAGAATAAAATATATTTAAGATATTTAGAACAGTGCTTGACACATAATGAATAATTTAAAAAATATTAGTTATTTCCCTTAGTTTTTATATCTGGATTTTTGTGCCTATACAAGCTGACTTTTTAACTTGTCAAACATAAATAAATATCAACCCTGGTTATACTTCAGAATTAGGATTTATAAAAATATATATCTACTAATTTAGAATCTTTTGGCAGGGGGCCAGGGTGTAAGTGCATATGCATGTGTTTATTAAAGGTGGTACAAAGAAACTGAGCCTGTGATCTACTATTTATCTATCTATCTATCAATCATCTAATCATCCATCTCATCTATCTTGGTGATGGAAGATAGTAACACTCTGCTATGTCTTAGGAATTTATTAGCTTTACAGTATTCTGAAGTAGAGAAAAAAAAAAAAAAACAAACAATACATATCAAATCCATGGGAACACAGAAGTACCCAGAATCTGATCTAAGCTGGGGGTTTCTGGGAAACATTTTAGGAAGTGACTTCTAAGCTAAGATTTAAAGGGTAAATTGGAATTAACCAAAAGAAAACTGCTCCAGATACAAGGACTAGTATACACAATGTGGATTTATGCTTTTTAAAATTTCATAGGAGTTTTGGTGTTGAAGAGTCTAAATTTAAAATTAAATTATTTATTCAGGAAATCTGGATCAGGCAGCAGAGAGACCAGGTGAACTATGCCAATCTCTTTAGCTCTGTCTGTTTAACTTATTCCTGTATCCCAGTTCCTCAGCACATCCTGGTGAATTTTCCCTTTTGCCTTTGACTTTAAATGGGGACTAACTCAACCATGTGGCTTTTATGTTTTGTGGTTATGACAATTATCAGAGGAGCCTGATAGTATCCTGGGACTAAATTGAGACACTGAGTTTATTTTCGTAAATATGACTACTGATTTTCTCCATAAAAGTTACATGTTTGGCCATTTATCAGTTATTTTATTGTCTGTCCCAGGGTCTGATCCTTGCCTGTTTTCTCTTACTCTGAGTTTGTAAGAGAATAACTTGAGATAATTCAGTTTAAGTGAGTTTTTCTAGGTCACATTAGCTTATAAATTATAGAGCCTGAATTGGAACCCCAATGTTCTGAATCTAAGATCATATTTCTTTCTACTCTTAAAATTTAGAGATACTCATAATTTTATCTTTTGAACTATTCTCTTCATTCTTATTCTATTGGTTGTCTATCAATAGACATAGAAATTTGTTGGAAAAAGGAGGGTTTGGGTTGTGGTAGTAACCAGTCTCCAAAGATGGCCCCTATAGTTCCTCCACACCTGCACTGCATGCTGCTCCTCACAAGAAAGAGATAGAGTTACAGATGTGCCTTAATTTACAATGGGATTATGTCTTAATACACCCATCATATATGGAAAATATAGTTAGTAAAAAATGTATTTAGCTCTGGCTGGTGTGGCTCAGTGGATTGAGTACCAGCCTGTGAACTGAAAGGTTGCTGGTTTGATTCCCAGTCAGGGCACAAGCCTGGGTTTTGAGCCAGGTCTCCAGTTGGGCCATGAGAGAGGCAGCCAATCATGTAGCTCTCAAACACTGATATTCCTCCCCCTTTCTTCCTCTCTTCCCCTCTCTGTAAAAGTGAATACATAAAATATTTTAAAAATATATTTAATACACTTAATCTGCCAAACATCACAACTTAGACTAGCCTATGGAAAGTGTGCTCAGAACACTTACACTGGCCTGCAAGTTAGAGTTATCATGAGTTTCATCTCAAGAGTAAACTGCCCATTTCTTCTTATTACCAGAAGCAGGAGACATAGTTGGGTGATTTCTAGACATGGTGAAATGCAAAAACACAAACATATACTAACCAAAATGTTGGCAACACAGTATATTGTAGAGTATCATTTGTTTGCCCTCATGGTGCCCTCATGGGAGCTGTGGCTCATTGCCGCTGCCCTCATCACAAGAGAGTACTGTTATGCATATTTCTAGCCAAGGAAAATATCAAAATTCAAAATACAGTTTTTACTTAATGCATGTTGATTTTGTACCATCATCAAATCAGAAATCATAAGTTGAACCACTGTAAGTCAGAGACCATTTGTATATCGCCTTTTTTGAATCTGAGCTGCTTTTGTGACTGTTTTGATCAGCAGAATGTTCTGATACTTGTGAGTCCAGGACTTACTTAAAAAGACTGATAGCTCCCATTCCTGTCCTCTTGAAACAGTCACTCTGTGTTACTCCTTCTGAAAACCCAACTTCCATGCTATCAGCAGCATGAGGACTTAAGTGCTTTGGTCTATAGCCCAAGATAAGTTTCTAGTGGACAGTCAGTACCAACTGCCAGCCTGATCCTGAGCCACTGTGGATGTTCTAGTGGAATGAGTCCCCAGACAACTGTAGACCAATATTCTATGGAACAGACACATCTGGCTGATTCCAGGCATCTTGCAGAAACATGGGAGATATTAACATGGCTGTTAATCTAAGCCACTACATTTTGAGATGATTTATTACACAGCAATGGAAAGCTGAAAATGTTATCTCTGTAACAAGGCTTATATCCTCTTTCAATATTTTGCATAATAAAAGCAATATGTGAAAAGTAATAAATCCCATATGACTTATTGGAGAGGCTAGCTTATTAAAGTAACAATGATCTCTGCTACAATAGAGCATTCCTGAAAATTATTTTTAATGACCAGAAGTCTGGTTTTCCTGAGCAGAGCCAAAATAAAAATGACAGTGGAGTTTACAAAGCCTTATTAATTTGAGGAGAGTGCATGATCTAGAAGCAAAAGAACTTGGATCAACTTGCTGAATATCTTTTTGTGACTTAAAAAAAAGTACTCTTGTTTAACATTTGCAATTTGATTTTGAGCTAAAGTGTTTAAATAAATTAGCTCTTTATGGGCCAAGACACAGAAGGGAAGTAGAGTGCTAGGGACTAGGAGGCATCAGGAGGTATTTCCTGCTGGGGGACTCTGCAGCTAGTATTTAAGGTTAAGAAAATTGAAGAGCAGTACTATTTCAGAAATATGTTTTCTATAATTATCATGGAACATATTTTTCAAACCAGAAATTGGGACATCTGCTTACATATTTATATGAAATTATGGAGACAACGGGATTGAATGATCAGAAAAAAATGATAAAGGTGCAGCCAACAAGGATATAATGTAGGTGATAAAAATAAAATATATATAGTATTTATCATATATCAAGTAGTATCCTAACTGCTGGAAAATAACTCACTTAATAGTTTCAAAAACTCTATGACATAAATTCTATTCTAATCCCTATTTTTCAAATGAAGAAATTAAGGCACAGCATTCTAGGTGTCATAACAAACAGTGAAGTCAGTATTATTCTAGAATCATACTCTTTACTACTCTATTATATTGTCTCTAAGTGCAGTATACAGGTTAAATATAAAAGGACAAAGGCTATAATTCTTAACTATTAAGAAGGAATAATCGTGGTTGATACAAGCTGATCACATATTTTGAAGTTTTACTAAAGAGCATCTAAAATATCATCTGGCTATCTCTCACCTCCTCTAAAACACACTGTTGGCAAAGTTGGAGCTGCTGTCTAGGAAGTGGCCCCCATGACAAGCTCACTGGTTACCTAGGTGTGCAAAGCAAGGAGGATGGCCAGATGGCATTACCGGGAACTGGCTGAGTAGGGCCATGCTCATGACCCCATCAGCTCAAGATCTTATGGAGAACCCAAGTTGTTCTTTGTGAACATTCATGCTTTGTTCTACTTGTACTTACATTATGTCAAAAATGAGGAAGCAGTGAGGTAGTAATTTGAGTGTCTGATAATGAGTTTCAGTGTACCTTGATTGTCAATACCAAAATCTTAATTACTCTGTACAAATGATAGCAGGTTGCTGACATGCATCAAGACTCAGAAGAGAGGACACAGGATAGTGATTGTAAATGCCACCTAGTTCAGCAACTGGTTTGATATATTAGGCAGAAATTAATTTTAACCTAATATAAGATCAACATGTGCCCTGGCTGGTAGCACAGTGGATAAGGCGCCGGCCTGTGAACCCAAAGGTCACAGGTTCCATTCCCCAGCCAGGGCACATAACCAGGTCTCCAGTCAGGTCTGTGGCTGGAGGCAGGTGAAAGGCAACCATACATTGATGTCTCTCTCCCTCTCTGCCTCTCTCCCTTCCCCTCTTTCTAAAAATAATGAAATAAAATCTTTTTAAAAAATTGCTATGGGCAATTAAAAAAAAAAAAAAAAAAAGAAAGAAAGAAAGATCAACATGGGGAAGATCTGAACAGACTAATTGAAATTCACCTGAAGGCAACAGGACTATTTCCAGGCCAACCAACCTTTTTTAACAAGAAAGAATTTATTTAAAAATAAAAAATCAATAAAAGATTTTTTTTTAACCAAAAGGGAGTTAATCATCTTGGAAGTAGAGAAAAAAATGGAAGATTGTTGAGGTGAAATTGGACATAACCATGTACATAATCCAAAAGAGAATGGCTCTTAACTATTGGAGCAGAAGTATTTCAGGGCCAACGACAAGAGCATTCTTGGTGTGGGCATAGATGGAGAGAGTGAATTTTCAATGTCCCTGATTCTGATTGGCAGCATTATCTCTAATGGGAACTCTACATGGGATTTTAATAGAGTGGGGACATTGAATAATCATAGCACCTCTTGTTATGAATTTATTTTGGGCAAGCAAACATCTGGTCATGATTAGACTTACTATACATTTCTGCATTAGAAAGGTGGTAAAATGAGAACCCAAACACCAAATTCAGACCAAAAATATTTTCTTGTGCAATTGAAGTAAGTGTTCATAAGTAGTTGGGAATATATATAAATTGGAAAAGTTTAAAACTGATCACACTTATTCTCCAAATATAGACTATTTTTATGTGATTAGGTTCAAATTTCTACATAGTAGCAGCTACCGACTGGAGAGTGATAGTAGCTGCTCCCTTTAAATAGGATATTAATATTCTATTTTACCAGAATCTTCACCATTCCCTGTGATGATAGTACACCCAGCTGTTCCCAACTTAACTGCCAGCCCCTGGAGTCTTTTTGAGCTTTTATCTTTTGAGCCTAATGGGAAATTGTTTGATTACATAAAAGTAAATTCTTGAAATCTGTGATAATTCCTCATGGCTAATGAATAAGGGGAGGTATAATTCATTTTTAGATTTTTAAATTTTCATATTTTTTAGGTTCATGGGTTATTTAATTATTAATTTTTAAAATTTACTGTTTTTCTTTTACAGCTGTCCCAACTTTTACCCTTTGCTCTCTATTGCCCCACCCACCCCTGCCCCTATCCCAGTCAATCCCACTCTGTTATCCCTGTCCATGGGTCCTTTATGCATGTTCCTTGATTAGATCTTTCCCATTTTTTTTTTCTCCCCTTTTCCCTCTCCCACATCATCTCTGGTCATTGTCAATGCCTATTTCCATGCTTTTGGTTCGATTTTGCTCATTTGTCTGTATTGTTTATTAGGCTCCTATTATAAGTAGGATCACATGGCATTTGTCTTTCATTGTCTCACTTATTTCACTAAGTATAATATTCTGTAGTTCCACCCATGCTGTCATGAAAGGTAGGAGTTCTCTTTGTCTTTCTATTGTGTAGTATTCCATTATATAAATATACCACAGTTTTTTGATCCTCTTATTTACTGATGGGCACTTAGGCTGTTTCCAGCACTTGGCTATTGTAAATAATGTTGCTACGAACATAGGAGTGCATAGATCCTTTGGAATCAATTCAGGATATTTTGGGTATGATCCCAGCAGTGGAATCACTGGATCATTGCTCATTTTTGTTTTTTAAAGATTTTATATATAATTAAAAAAAATTATTTTTATTGTTGTTGTATTACATCCGTCCCCTTTTTCCTCCACTCTGTCCCCTTTCCCACCCACCCACTACCTGCCAAAGTCAATCCAACTTGTTTTCCATGGCCACGGTTCCTCCATGCTACTTCCTTGACTAAAATGCTTCCCTTCTTTGCTTCCTCCTTTCCCTCTCCCTTCCCTTCTGCCCACTGAAGGTCTATTCATTGTATTCATGTATCTGGTTCTATTTTGCTTATTTGTTTGTTTTGTTCATTATTGTCCTGAAATGGGTGAGATCATATGGTATTTGTCTTTCACTGACTGGTTTATTTCACTAAGCGTAATACTTTCTAGTTCCATCCATGTTGTTGCAAAAGTTAGGAGTTCCTTCTTTCTTTCTGCTGTGTAGTATTCCGTTGTGTAAATGTACTAAAGTTTTTTGATCCAATCATCCACTGATGGGCACTTAGGCTGTTTCTAGGACTTGGATATTGTAAATAACACTGCTATGAACATAGGGGTATATAGGTTCTTATGAATTGGTGTTTCAATTTTTTTTGGGTATAGTCCTAGTAGTGGAATTGCTGGATCAAAAGGCAGTTACATTTTTTTTTTTTTTTTAACTCCATACTGTTTTCCATAGTGGCTGCACCAGCCTGTATTCCCATCAGCAGTGTACCAGGGTTCCCTTTTCCCCATATCCTTGTCCGCACTAGTTGTTTGTTGATTTGTTGATAATTGCCATTCTGACACGTGTGAGGTGGTATCTTAATGTAGTTTTAATTTGCATCTCTCTGATGGCTAGTGATGTTGAGCATTCTTTCATATGCCTTTGGGTCCATTGTATATCTCCCTCAATGAGTTGTCTGTCAGCTCCTTTGCCCGTTTTTTAATTGGGCTGTCTGTCTCCCTGGTGTTGAGTTGCATAAGTTCTTTATATATTTTGGAAATCAACTTCTTGTCTGAGGTATCTTTGGCAATTATGTTTTCTCATACAGTTGGTTCTCTTTGAATTTTGCTGGTGTTTTCTTTAGCTAAACAGAAATTTTTCAGTTTGATATAGTCCCATTTGTTTACTTGTTCTTTTATTTCCTTTGCCCTTGGAGAAGTATCAGTAAACATGTTTCTGAGTAGGATATCTAAAATTTTAGTGCCTATAATTTTCTCCAGGACCTTTATGGTGGCACTGCTTATGTTTAAGTCCTTTATCCAACTTGAGTTTATTCTGGTGTATGGTGTAAGTTGGTGGTCTAGTTCTATTTTTTTGCATGTCACTATCCAGTTCTCCCAACACCACTTGTTGAAGAGACTGTTTTTACTCCATTTTATGTTCCTTCCCCCTTTGTCAAATATTAATTGACCATAGAGTCCTGGGTTTATCTCTCTAATCTGTTCCATTGATCTATATGTCTATTCTTATGCCAGTACCAGACTGTTTTGATGACAGTAGCCTTGTAGTATTGTATGAAGTCCGGTATTGTGATTCCTCCTACCTTGTTCTTCTTTCTCAAGATTGCTTGGCTATTCATGGCCATTTTTGGCTCCATGTAAATTTTTGAAGTATTTTTTCTATCTTTGTGAAGTCTGTCATTGGTATTTTAATTGGGATTACATTGAATCCATAGATTGCTTTGGGTAGTATGGACATTTTAATGAGATTAATTCTTCCCATCCATGCACATGGTATATGCTTCCATTTATTTGTATCTTCCTTAATTACTTTCTTCAATGTTCTATAGTTTTCTGAGTACAGGTCTTTAACCTCCTTGGTTTAGTTTATTCCTAAATACTTTATTTTTCTTGTTGCTACGGTAAATGGGATTTGTTTTCTAGCTTCTGTCTCTGATGTTTCATTATTGGTATACAAAAATGCTTTTGATTTCTGAATGTTGACTTTATATCCAGCTATTTTGCTTAATTTTCTTATTAGGTTGAGTAAGTTTTTGGTGGAGTCTGTCAGGTTTTGTATGTACCCTATCATGTCATTTACAAATAATGACAGTTTTACTGCCTCTTTTCCAATTTGATTCCTTTGGTAACTTTGATTCCATTTTCTTCTCTGATAGCTATGGCTAGAACTTCCAAGATGATGTTGAACAGAGGTGGAGAAAGCGGACAGCCTTGTTTTGTTCCTGATGTTAGAGGGAAAGCTTTTAGATTTTGCCCATTGAGTATGATGTTGGCTTTAGGTTTCTCATATATAGCCTTCATTATGTAGAGGTATGCCCCCTCTATTCCCATTTTGCTGAGAGTTTTCATCATAAATGGTTGCTGTACTTTATCAAAGGCTTTTTCAGCATCTATTGATATGATCATATGGTTTTTGTCTTTCATTTTGTTGATGTGGTGTATTACATTTATTGATTTGCAAATGTTGCACCATCTTTGCATCCCTGGGATGAAACCCACTTGATCATGGTGTATGTTTTTTTAATGTGTTACTTGATCCGGTTGGGTTGTCTTTGATTAATCTGCTTTGATTCCCTGCCTCTCTGTGTTAAGAGTTTCTAGAGTTCAGTGTTTCAGTCTCCTATATTTCCTCAACTCGGCCTATAGTTTTCTTTCTTAGTTGTGTCTTGACCTGGTTTTGGGATTAGAATAATATTGGCCTCATAGAAAGAGTTTGGGAGTCTTCCCTCTTGTTGGATTTTTTTGGAATAGATTGAAATGGGTATGGGTTTGTTCTTCTCTAAATGTTGTATAATTCACCTGTGTAGCCATCTGGTCTGCAGCTTTTGTGCTTTGGGGGATCTTTGATTACTTCTTCAATTTCCCTAGTTGTTATTGGTCTATTCAGGCTTTTTGCTTCTTCTGGATTCAGTTTTGGTAGATTATACATTTCCAGCAATTTGTCCATTTTACCCAGGCAAAATAACCACACCTTCAGAGATATCTTTCTCCTTTAATCACCCTTTCAACTGCCTATGAACCTAGCTAAATACCCATACACTCTAAGGTAACCCCCACTTGTAATCACACCCTCAGATGCAACTAAGCCAGTCTTAATAAGGATGTAGATATGATAAGACTGTTATAAGAGGGGGAAAATGATTAAGTTGACTAAACTATAGATAATTTTGAAGGGTGCAAAGTATTTATTATTTTTAAGACGAGAGGAAGAGAGAGAGGCAAAGTGGGAGAGAGACATCAGTGTATGGTTGCCTTTCACCTGCCTCTAGCTACAGACCTGGCTGGAGACCTGGTTTGCAACCTGGTTATGTGCCCTGGGTGGGGAATCAAATCAGTGACCTTTGGGTTCGCAGGCTGGCACCTTATCCACTCTGCCACCAGCCAGGGGTCATTGCTCATTTTTAAATGGGATTGTTTGTCTTCCTGATGTTGAGTCATATGAGTCCTTTATCTCATTTCCTATGTAGCTTGATGATGATGATAATGCTGGCTTAAGTCATATGGCCCACAAAAGTTTTTTTTTCTAGTTAAAATTTAATTTATCATCTTTGTGACTACTTTAGTGTTAGATATCTTTGATTTAGTGAGACTCTTTTATAAGAACTTAATTATCACTGAGCAAAAAAAGAGCAAATCTGATCTGTCCAGGCAGGGCATCAAATCTTATGACATGGAGAATAAAGCACTCTTGCATGTGAGTTCTCCTAGATCCTAGATGACAAAACTACCACCCTTCTGGCTTTTGTATAAGAAAAGAACACTGAATGAAGAATTGCTAGATATTTAGTCCTGTGTATTTCTACCATTAAATTAGCTGTGTGGTCATAAACAAATACCCTAATATGCTGTGGTTTCAACTTGTTCATATAGGAAATGAAAGAGGTAAACTGAAATACCTCTGAATTTTTATCTGGCTCTGGCATTATATAACTCAGCTATACATGTTCTAACATTCTTGAGTTCATGTGCACATTGTCTATATGATTTAGTTATTATTGAACTCCTGTGTGTGTGTGAAGGATTTAATGAAACACAAATTACTGGGCTACTGCCATATTAACATCTCTATTTATATCCAAACACAGAAGGTTAAATTTTGGATGTGGTTCAGCAACATTTGGATATCTGATAATTTTTATGCACTGTTTTTAATCTTTCAAGTATCACATCATTCAAATAAAAAACAATAGAAGAAGCACATCAAAATGTGTTTAGCTGGAACAAAAATAGCAGGCAGCTGGGGACACAGACACACTAAGCAAAATAGGCCTGCATATATCAAACTTTCCATATTTATCACTGTGTAGCTCCAGCAATGCTGGCAATTAATGCAGTGTCAATGGGGGAAAAATAGCTGTCCCAAAGGCTTGTTTTTATTGACAAAAGGAAAGAGAGCCAAGAAACTAGTTTTCTTTTTGCCAAATTAAGTTATCTGGGAGAGTAAGTCATCCATTTACTTTGGGAGTGCTGCATGTGTTCCTATTTATCCAATAGCCAACCCAGCAACACCAGGATAGAGTCATCTTCATTTATGTCCACTTTGAATCTAGCAAATAGCAGCAGTTTTTTATATAATTACCTTATGGGTTATGGATGATAATGATACATTTGACCAGCACATTCCTATTAACTAGAACAAACAAGTAAAAAATAAAACCCCTAAAGGTCTAACATCTATGCAGAATATATAATAATTTGCAGGAGAGATGTAGGAGGAACCCAGAGAAAAGTAAATATTTTCTTCCTTAAATAAAATGGCTTTTGGGGTTGGTGGGGTGTTGGTAGCAGCAAAAGAAAAATGAAGCATGAAATAAAAGAGCATTTGTTAAATGTAAATGCCATGAGGTGTCAACATGTATAGACACTTACTTCCTACTACATATTGAGCAGGGTTGCAAGAAATAGAATATAAAAGCATGAGATTATAGTTCCCTCCTTTGCAGTACAGTTAATGAAAACAAGAAGTATACCATTGCTTTAAGCCTTAAATGATGTAATGATACAAATATAATCAGAAAATAATGAGATGAATGTGAGAGTACTATCCCTGTGTGGCACAGTATTGGTAGTAAAAATCTTTTTATGGTCAAAACTAGAGAAGTAGTGAGTGGGACTGGGGTTTACTCTATGATCAATGACACAAAATTGTGGGTATATTTGGTGTCATAAGCAAGAAAGCCACCAAAATATATAAAAAGCAAAGTTATGAAATAATTCAAAGTCATGGTTGTTGAAAAAGTTTCAAAGACTAGTCACTAAGGAAAAAGTGAGATAATTGAAGACAAAGAATTCTAGGTTGATCCAATATCAAATTTGCATCACACCTCTGTGGGCTAAACCTTTTAAAATAGGGTATATGTCAGTCTTGTGTGTGTCTTGGTATATAAGTTATTTATTAGTATTTGTTATTTTTTGCTACATATTATCTCCTAAAATGTAGCTGTTTAAAAGACTAACTATCATCTCAATTTCTTTGCATCAAATATTTGAGAGCAACTTAGCTAGGTAGTTGTGGTACAGGGTCTTGCATGAAGTTGAATTAAGATGTCAATCATAGCTGCAGACATCTGAAGGGTTGACTCTGGCTGGAAGATCTGCTTCAATCACTCACATGGCTACTGGTAATGTTTGCCATTTGGACCTCTCTCTGGAGCTGCTTGAGTATTAAATGTCAGCTTGTTTTCTTAGAGTGAGGGTTGTGAGGGGAAGTCACAGTGTTTTTTGTCTTAGTAAACAAGCCATGTGACAATACTTCTGTCACTTTCTACAGCCTATAGAAGAAGTGAAATCAGGCTTCATTCTTTGAAGAGAGGAGTATCAGAAAATGTCTGGGCATATTTTAAAGCTACCACAGTGTGATAAAGATATATGCCATCACCTTAAAGTGAGTGGGAATTACTGGATAAGGCTTCTTGGAAGAGATGTGTTACAACAAATATGTAAGTTGGAAACAGGTAATTTCTGGAAGGTTTAATAAAGGGAAAATTTATAAAGGTGCACTCAGGGTATGAGGAAGCCACAGAGATATTACTTTACCACAGGGCAAATAACAACCATTGCTATCCTAAGAGGTTGAGGAAACACACAGGGAAGGAGTCCTATGAAGAGGGCTGCCTTTTGTTGAGGGGGTGCAGCCAAATCAAGATTACCTTATAGGAAAGGATGAGTGCAATAAATACCATGATGTCATTCTCTTCTTTTTACCCCTCCAATCTCTGCTAGAGTGGCCCTTTGATCAAATTTCATGGACAGCTCAAGGTCAAGTGTATCTGTTAATCCAGTCCATCAGCCATCTGGCAGAAGTCAGGGTAGAAAATTGTGAAGAGTGGTTCTGGAAGGGCAGATAGAAAATTTCTGTCATTAAATGAAAATTTAGAGAGTATAACAGGTGCTACAACTCTACTTAAGACATAGGCAAACACAGGGGTCTGTGAAGTTGGAGACAGAGAAGTATGGTCCAAAAGAGGAAACAGATCAGGGTTCCAGTGGGAGAACTAAGTGATGAGGAGATAGCCAACCTAACAGATGCAGAGTTAAAAAATGCTGGTGATAAAGATGCTCAAAAACTTGACAGATATGCTTGAGTATGGCAAATGCAGAAGGGAAGAAGTGAAGGCTATGCTAAATGAAACAGAAGAAAATCACATGAAACTGATGGTGAAAGGAAGGAAACTGGGATTAAAATCAATGATTTGGAACTTGAGGAAGAAATAAACAGCCAAACAGCACAGAAAGATGAAACAAGAATTAAAAAAATTGAGGAAGGGGGTAGGAATTATAGAGGTGCCAGAAGGGAAGAAGAAGAGAAAGAAAATGAAAACTTATGTGAAAAAATAATGAAGGAAAACTTCTCAAATTTGGTGAAGAAAATAGACATGCAAACCAGGAAGCACAAGGAGTCCCAAACAAGCTAGACCCAAATAGGACTACACCAAGACACGTTATAATTAAAATGCCAAATGTTAAGAAAAGAATCCTAAAGTCATCAAGAGAAAGAAGAGTTACCTACAAAGGGGTTCCTCTGAGACTATCACCTCATTTCTCAAAAGAAACTTTGCAGGCAAGAAGGAATTGTCAAGAAGTATTCAAAGTGACAAAAAGCAAGGACCTGGAACCAAGATGAACCTATCCAGCAAAGCTATTATTTAAAATTAAAGGGCAAATAAAGTGCTTCCCAGACAAGGTAAAGTTAAAGGAATTCATCATCACAAAGCCATTACAATATAAAAATGTTAAAGGGATTTATTTAAGAAAAAGAGGATCAAAATTATGAACATTAAAATGACAACAAACTCACAACTATCAACAGCATAACTTAAAAACATGAAAACAAAAACAAACTAAGCAAGCAACCAGAATAGGATCAGAATCAGAGGTATGGGGATCATTAGGAGGGTTATCAGCTGGGAGGGGAAAATGGTACAGAAATTAGGAACCATAATCAGTAGGTACAAAATAGACAGGGGGAAGATAAGAATAATATAGGAAAGGGTGAAATCAGGGAACTTATATGCATAACCCATGGACATGAACTAAGGGGGATGGGATTGCTGAAAGGAGGGGGTTTCTAGGTGGAGGGGAGCAAAGGGAAAGAAACCAGGACAACTGTAGCAGAATAATCAATAAAATATGCTTAAAAAAATGAGAACTCAACTTGTCTTTAAGGATGAATTAGAAGAAAAGCAATGAAGACTTGGGTAGTCTATAAAGCCTATATATATGAATTAGAAAAATAACTAAAAGCCAATTGAAACAAGTTATGTGGTGTGGAGAGGCTTAAACAGGTTGGCTATGGCTTTGGATGGAACTATATTATGGAGGGTCCTAGACTTTTTTATAAGAGGCAGTGCTTGGTGTTTTTAAAAAAGATTTTATTCATTATTTTTATTTTTATTTATTAATTAACATATTTATTTCTGTCTTTTAAAGATTTTTTATTCATTATTTTTAGAGAGACAGGCAAGGAGGGAGGCAGAAAGGGAGAGAAATATCAATGTATGATTGCCTTTGACCTGCCTCCAGCTAAGGACCTGGCTTGCAACCTGGTTATGTGCCCTGACTGGGTAATTGAACCAGCAACCTTAGGGTTGGCAGGCCAGCACCTTATTCACTTTGTCACCAGCCAGGGCCTTATTTATTATTTTTAGAAAGATTGGTAGGGAGGGAGGAAGAATAGGAGAGAAACAACTTGTGGTTGCCTTTCACCTGCTCCCAGCTGGGGACCTGGCTGGAGACCTGGCTTGCAGCCTGGGTATGTGCCCTGATGGGGAATTGAACCAGCAACACTTTGGTTCACAGGCTGGTGCTCAATCCACCAAGCCACACCAGCCAGGGCTCTGCTTGGTGGTTTTTAAGCATAGGTTTGCCAAGACAATATGAATAAAAGAGAAAAGGAACATATAAAATATATATCTGTTTAGATACCAGGAATAATGTTGATAAAAATTTAGTTTTGCATAATCTTCTGATAAAATAAATAATATGTATTAATGGTCAAATGAATAAAAATGGACTTTGTTGAAATAAGGTATCCATGTTTAAAGACTCATGCTGTCTACAGTTTGCCAGGACTGCAAACAAGCAAGCCTACAATTATAAACATTTTAATCTAATCTAGAAATAAAAATAGTGTTATAATAGAAATAATAATGCTAAAATCAGATGAGTGATCTGTTTTGTTTTTTTTTTTTTTGTCTTCTCCTCCTCCTTCTCCTATTTTTTCTTTTTCTTGTGTGTGTGTGTGTGTGTGTGTGTGTGTATGTGTAAGAGAGAGAGAGAGAGAGAGAGAGAGAGAGAGAGAGAGAGAGAAAGAGAGAGAGAGAGAGAGAAAGAGAGATGGGAGAGAATCATTGATTGGTTGCCTTTTTATAATGTGTCCCAGTCTGGGTATGCACTCTGACCAGAAATCAAAGCTAGTGTACCCTGACCCAGAATCACACCCTTGACCTTTCTGTTTATGGGACAATGTTCTAATCAACTGAGCCATACTGGCCAGGGCTTATCTGTTCTTTAAATGATATTGCCATTGCTATAGGTTTGGCTTGGGTAAATGACTTATTTGAGTATCCATCTATAGTGTGAATACTTAGTAGTCAAGTCCTGTAAGGTCCATGTAATCCTTCATCTCAGACTTGATTTGAAACACACAAACTGTAGTATTTCACATATACATGAGAGATCTCAATGAAGGTGAGCATATGTAATAGGGAGAAACATTGGCATTTATGTCATGGTTTAGAAAAAATAAAGGTATGATAGAAATTACAATGTAGCCTTCTTGAATTACACATTCATTTAGCACATTTGACCTGCTATCAATACAGTAATTCAGAAGGGAACAGCAGCAATAAATAATTAGAGATTGCTAATACAGAGTGGGACATGAGAGAGATATATGACTGATCATGCTCAGTGACACTTTAATATTACATTTTATAGTAAAGCCTGTTTTACAGGGTGAGGTATTAACCATAAATTTCCTAACGGTACTTCCACACATTTAAAATATAGAGATAATTAATGTTAACAGAAATGACCCTTGAGTGCTAGCTGAGTTTAGGGAGGTGGGGAAGAAAGGAGAATATTGCATTCTGAATGTGTGTGCTTTGTGTTGTAGTTTCTTTCCTGATACTTTGAAAATTACCAGTGCAGTTGAGTGTTATAACAAGTAATCAGGATAAGGATAAGGAGTAAATTGTGATTCTTGTTCAAATGTTGCTTAACAAATCATAATTGACTATTGCTATTTTTAAAGCTTAATACTTGTGCAGAATCTTCCAGAAGCTATGTGCCCCAGAGGAAGGAACATTTGAAAAATACTTCTGAAAAATATTGTTTCATATAATGCTATTTATATTCATTCACTCAATTTTTTGAGTATCTAGGAATTGCAAGTCACAGTAATGTTGAAAATAAAAATATGTCTTTAGTACTGATGTAGATTGCAAGCTAGCAGGTCTCTCTTTTAATTAAACATAAATGATTAATTTATCATTGTAATAAGTGCTACAATGATCTGTTCAGATTCTAAAAAATATATCCCCAGCAATGATAGATTAGCAATAGCCTGAGAAGGTAGGCTAGAGCATGTTAAACTGTTAATATTAGCTTCACAACTAACACCTCCCTCTGTAATAGAAAATTAACACTTAAAACAAGGAATATAGCACCAGCTACAGAACAAGTAAATAACCGATAATCAACCTCTTTTTTCCCAATTAAAGCTCACCTTGTAGAACTTCATGTGGTTGTTGGAACCAATGAAAAAATTGGGAAGGTTTAATATGAGGGGAATCTTGCTTCAGTGTTTTCACAATGGTTCCTAAGAAATAATGACCCCCTCCACATGATCCTGTTACTAAGGTCAGATGTGGAAAAGAATATGGATCAGAAGTAATCCTATTCTGTGGTTATTAAAGATAAATTCAACCCAGTGGAATCTATGTCTTTACCTTATTGATTGATTTTATCTCTGTCTTGCGCTGCTGTTTGTGTTGTTGAAAAAGGAAAAGAAATAGGTGAATGGTGGACTGGGTATGTGGCAAGAGTCCTACGCATTAGCTGAGTCACCCCATTAAGGGAAGTGTAAGAGACTGAGAAAGTTAGAAAGATGCAAAGTATGATTGCCAAAAGGAAAAGAGGCCAAAACAAAAGGCTTGAGGCCCATTAGCAGGTTACTAGAACATCCTCTTGCTCATACAATCAATTATAAAAATTGTCCTTGGATTGTTTGAAAATCTGGAAAATTCGTAATGTGATGTTTTCTATATGTGTGTTATGTATGGTATGTAAACACACATAGCTGGGGGAAAGGAAGGATTGAACAAACAGGAAAAAGGACTCATGAATATGGACAATAGTGTGATTGTTGGGCTGAAGGGAATATAAGGGGACAAAATAATAATGAAAAAAATGTAATAAATATTAAAAATTATAGAAATTAAAACAAATTGAACAGGAAACATCCAAATAGCTGAAACAAAGGAAAATACTATGGCATTAGCAACCACTTTCCCTCAACAGCTGGATACTAGAACAGTACAGGTAGAAAAGAGGTCACCTAGGACACAGCCTAACTGGTGCAAGCCTTGATCCTCCCGTAGGCTTCACCTCATCCTGGGCTTAGACTTTCCTGCAAAACATGGTAATTGGTAATCAGCCCACACAGCTGTGAACCACAGCTCACAAATACAGAGGAAACAAATTTGAAGTTTAGCATCTCTGCTGGAGAGAGAAGGGAAGTGACTTGTTTATGTACCATTTCATCACCCTCCCCAAGAGGCACTAGTCCTGGATTTATATTCCATTAAAGGTGCAATGACGTAGCACTAAAGGAGGTAAAAAGATTAGCCTGTAATTAGAATAAGAGAATTTGGATTCAATACTAATTTAAAATCATGAACTATTAGAGCTGCAAGAAACCTTGGTATAACCAAATTCAATTTTCCACTTTCATAGGTGATAATACTTTGATCTTAAGATGTTAAATAATTTCTCAAGTTTGTTAATGATAGCATCTGGACTAGAATTGCCAGTAGCCTGTATTACTACCTCTATAACGTTATTCAGCTAGTCTTGGGAAAAATATCCTAGGAGCATCCTCTTTTTCTCCATGTCCTTTTTATAATTATGGTCAAGGTTTTCCTTCATTCATTGAGAAGTTCGTCATATGGCTAATCATTTTTGGTTTGTTCTCATCCAGGTCATTTCAATAACCATTGAGACTGTTAACACAATATGCTAAATTTATATTTTCTTTTTACCTTTTTTTTCTGTTTCACTCTCTTTTCAGCAACCAACTCCTATGATCCCTCCAGATCCACATCATGAAATCACAAAATTGAATATTCTGGTCTCAAATTTCAACTCCTGTTCTTCTAGATTGCACATGATTTCCCAGCCACATCTATTTTAGAGTAAGCTATTGAAACAGACCCAAAGCCAAGGGCTCTTTACTTGTGTAATAATTCAGGAGTGTGTAGCCAGGGTGGCAGATAGCTCTGTTCTGCAAGATCATCAGGGGACCTAAGTTCCTTCTATCTTGTAGTTCTGCCACCATTTAAGTTTATTCATATATCTGAAGCTATTACATATATAATGTATTTTCCCAGCACTTGAAAAATAAGAGCAAAAATAAATGACAAGTTGTTTTTGTTTTTGTGTTTTTTTGGACAAAAGAAGTAACCTCAAAGTTGCACACCTTATTTCTTTGTAAAAAAAAGTATATTTTATTGATTATGCTGTTACAGTTGTCCCAATTTCTCTTCCCTTTGCTCCCCTCTGCCTAGCACCCTCCTTCCCTCCCAGAATTCCACCCAAACTTAGTTCATGTCCATGGGACATAAAAGTTTCCTGATTTCACCCTTTCCTATATTATTCTTCACTTCTCCCTATCTATATGTATCCACCAATTATGCTTCCAAATCCCTGCACCATTTCCCCATTTTCCCCCTTTCCCCTCCCAGCTGAAAATCCTCCCAATGATCCCCATACCCATGATTCTGAACCAATTCTGGTTGTTTGCTTAGTTTGTTTTTATTTTTAATTTTTTAGATTCTGTTGTTGATAGTTGTAAGTTTGTTGTCATTTTAACGTTCATAACATTGATTTTCATAAGTAATTCCCTTTAACATTTCATATATAAGGGCTTGATGATGATGAACTCCTTTAGCTTTACCTTGTCTGGGAAGCACGTTTTCTGGCCTTCCATTCTAAATGACAGCTTTGCTAGATAGGGTAATCTTGGTTGTAAATCCTTGCTTTTTATCACTTTGAATACTTCTTGCCAGTCCCTTCTTACCTACAGAGTCTTTTTGGAGAGATCAGCTAATAGTCTGATGAAAACTCTTTTGTAGGTAACTTTTCTTTTGTCCTGCTGCTTTTAAGATTCTCTCTTTTTCTTTAATCTTTGTCATTTTACTTATGATGTGTTTTGATGTGATCCTGTTTGGGTACAGCTTATTTGGGACTCTTTGTGATTCCTGGACTTGTATGTCTATTTTCTTCACCAAATTTGGGAAGTTTTCCTTCATAATTAAAAAATATATATTGTTAATAATTAAAAAAATATAAGTTGTTATATTACAGTCATCTCATTTTCTCCCCTCTGCCCTCCCCTTTCCCATCCTCCTTATCACTTCCATAGTCATTCTCATATGCTCTTTGTGTCCACGGGTCATCCATGCTAGTTCCTTGACTAAACTGTTCTTTTTTTTGCCTCCTTCTCCCCTACCCTACCCCCTCCATTTTACACACTGAAAGTGTGTTCCCTGTATTCATGTCTCTGGTTCTGTTTTGTTTGTTCATTTGTTTGTTTATTAGTCTCCTGTATTAAGTGAGAACATGTAGTATTTAATTTTTGCTGCCTGGCTTATCTCACTAAGCATGATACTCTCCAATTCCATCCATGCTATCACAAATGGTTAAGAGTTCTCTCTTTCTTTCTGCTGCATAGAACTACATTGTGTAAATGTAACAAAGTTTTTTGATCCATTCATCCACTGAAGGGCACTTAGGTTGTTTCCAGCATTTTGCTATTGTAAATAGTGCTGCTATGAACACAGGGTACATAGACTTTTCTGAATTGGTGTTTGGGTATAATCCTAGCAGTGGAATCACTGGGTCTTAAGGCAGTTCTATTCTTAGTTTTTTGAGGAAATTCCATACTGTCTTCCATAGTGGCTGCACCAGTCTATATTCCCACCAGCAGTGCACCAGGGTTCCCTTTTCTCCACATCCTCCCCAGTACTTGCTAAATTGTTGATGATGGCCATTCTGACAGGTATGAGGTGGTATCTCATTGTAGTTATTTTTTCTTTAATTTAATTTTATTGGTGCTGTATTACATCCGTCCCCTTTTTGTTCCCCTCTGTCCTCTTCCCCACCCACCCACTCCCTACAAAGTCAATCCCACATGTTGCCCATATCCACATGGTTCTTCTGTACTAGGTTCTTATCTATGCTGCTCCCCTTCTTTGCCTCTTCCTCCCCCCTCCCCAGAACCCCCTCTCCCTGACCACTGCATTCATATATCTGGTTCTGTTTTGCTTGTTGTTAGTTTTGTTCACTATTGTCCTGTAATGGGTGAGATCATATAGTATTTGTCCTTCACTGACTGGCTTATTTCACTAAGCATAATACTTTCCAGTTCCATCCATGTTGTTGCAAAGGTTAGGAGTTCCTTCTTTGTTTCTGCTGTGTAGTATTCCATTGTGTAAATGTACCAAAGTTTTTTGATCCAGTCATCCACTGATGGGCACATAGGCTGTTTCCAGCATTTAGCTATTGTAAATAACACTGCTATGAACATAGGGGTACATAGGTTCTTATGAATTGGTGTTTCAAGTTTCTTTGGGTATAGTCCTGGTAGTGGAAGTGCTGGATCAAAAGGCAGTTCCATTTTTAGTTAGTTTTTTTTTTTTTTTTTTTTTAAATTCCATACTGTATTCCATAGTGGCTGCACCAGCCTACATTCCCACCAACAGTGCACCAGGGTTCCCTTTTCTCCACATCCTCACCAACACTGGTTGTTTATTGATTTGTTGATGATTGCCATTTTAACAGGTGTGAGGTGGTATCTTATTGTGTTTTTAATTTGTATCTCTCTGATGGCTAGTGATGTTGAGCATTCTTTCATATGCCTCTGGGACCTTTGTATGTCTTCCTCAGTGAGTTGTCAGTTCAGGTCCTTTGTTCATTTTTCAATGGGGCTGTCTGTTTCCCTGGTGTTGAGTCACATTAGTTCTTTATATATTTTGGAGATCAGACCCTTGTCTAAGGTATTATTGGCAATTATGTTTTCCCATACAGTTGGTTCCCTTTGAATTTTGCTGATGTTTTCTTTAGCTGAACAGAAACTTTTCAATTTGATATACGTCCATTTGTTGATTTATTCTATTATTTCCTTTGCCCTTGGTGAATTATCAGTAAACATATTTCTGAGTAGGATATCAAATATTTTAGTGCTTATATTTTTCTCCAGGACCTTTATAATTACACTGCTTATGTTTAAATCCCTTATCCATCTTGAGTTTATTCTGATGTATGGTGTAAGTTGGTGGTTCAGTTTTATCTTTTTGCATGATGCTGTCCAATTCTCCCACTACCACTTGTTGAAGAGACTGTTTTTACTCCATTTTATGTTCCTTCCCCCTTTGTCGAATATTAATTGACCATAGAGTCCTGACTTTATTTCTGGGTTCTCTATTCTATTCCATTGATTTATATGTCTATTCTTATGTCAGTACCAGACAGTTTTAATGACAGTAGCCTTGTAGTATTGTTATGAAGTCCAGTATTGTGATTCCTCCTACCTTGTTCTTCTTTCTCAAGATTGCTGTGGCTATTTGTGGGTGTTTTTGGCTCCATATAAATTTTTGAAGTATTTTTTTTTATTTCTGTAAAATCTGTCATTGGCATTTTAATTGGGATTGCATTGAATCTATAGATTGCTTTAGGTAGTATAGGCATTTTAATGATGTTAATTCTTCCCATTCATGAACATGGTATATGCTTCATTTATTTGTATCTTCCTTCATTTCTTTCTTCAATGTTCTGTAGTTTTCTGAGTACAGGTCTTTTACCTCCTTAGTTAAGTTGATTCCTAGGTACTTTATTTTTCTTTTGCTATGGTAAATGGGATTTGTTTTCTCACTTCTATTTCTGATGTTTCATTATTGGTATACAAAAATGCTTTTGATCTCTGGATATTGACTTTATACCCAGCTATTTTGTTAAATTTGCTTATTAGGTCAAGTAAGTTTTTGATGGAGCCTATGGGTTTTGTATGTACACTATCATATCATCTGCAAATAATGACAGTTTGACTTCCTCCTTTCCAATTTGAATACCTTGGATTCCTTTTTCTTCTCTGATGGCTATAGCTAGAACTTCCAAGACGATGTTGAACATAAGTGGAGAAATTGGACAACCTTGTCTTGTTCCTGATCTTAGGGGGAAAGCTTTTAGTTTTTGCCCATTGAGTATGATGTTGGCTTCAGGTTTCTCATAGATGGCCTTTATGATGTTGAGGTATGCTCCCTCTATTTCCATTTTGCTGAGGGTTTTGATCATAAATGGTTGCTGCACTTTATCAAATGCTCTTTCAGCATCTATTGATATGATCATATGGTTTTTGTCTTTCATTTTGTTGATGTGGTGTATTACATTTATTGATTTATGAATGTTGTACCATCCTTGCATCCCTGGAATGAAACCCATTTGATCATGGTGTATGTATGATCTTTGTAATGTACTGATGAATCCAGTTGGCTAATATATATATATATATATTTAATTTTATTGTTGTTGTATTACATCCATCCCCTTTTTGCTCCCCTCTGTCCCCCTCCCCACCCACCCATTCCCCCCAAACAGTTGGCTAATATTTTGTTGAGAATCTTAGCATCTATGTTCATCAGAGATATTGGCCTATAGTTTTCTATCTTAGTTGCGTCTTGACTTGGTTTTGGTATTAGAATAATATTGACCTCATAGAAAGAATTTGGGAGTCTTCCCTCTTCCTGTATTTTCTGGTGTAAGTTGAGAAGGCTAGGAGCTGGTTCTTTAAATGTTTGGTAACATTCACCTGTGTAGCCATTTGGTCAGGGGCTCTTGTGCTTTGGGAGATTTTTGATTACTTCTTCAATTTCACTAGTTGTTATTGGCCTGTTCAGGCTTTCTCTTCTTTTGGGTTCAGTTTTGGTAGATGATACATTTCCAGAAATTTGTCCATTTCACCCAGGTTGTCATATTTCTTTTCATATAGTTGTTTGTAATAATTTCTTATAATCTTTTTTATTTCTGAGGTATCAGTTGTGATTTTTCCTCTGTCAGTTCTAATTCTGTTTATTTGGGTCCTCTCTCTATTTTTCTTGATGAGTCTGGATAAGGGCTTGTCAATTTTGTTTATTTTTTCAAAGAACCAGCTCCTGGACCTGTTGATTCTTTGAATCATAGTTTGAGTCTCTAAGTTATTTAGTTCTGCTATAATCTTGATGATTTCTTTCCTTCTACTTGCTCTGGGCTTTGCTTGTTGTTGCTGCTCTAGTTCTTGCAGCTTTATGGTTAGGTTATTTTTATAAACTTCTTGTGACCTTTTTAGGTAGGCCTGTATTGCTATGAATTTTCCTCTGAGCACTTCCTTTGATGTGTCCCATAGATTTTGGATTGTTGTTTGTTTCTTGTTTGACTTCACCTTTGATCTTATTGTTAACCCATTCATTACCTAAAAGCATGCTATTCAGTCTCCATGAATTAGAGAATTTTTGTTTTTTTCCCTTGAGATTGGTTTCTAGTTTCAAGCCATTGTGATCTGAGAATATGCTTGGTATGATTTCAGTTTTCCTGTATTTGTGCTTGTCTTGTGACCTACCATTTGGTCTATCTTAGAGAATGTTCCATGTACATTTTAAAAGAATGTGTATTTTGTTTCTTTGGGGTAAAGGGCTCTGTATATATCAGTTAGGTATGTTTCTTCTAGAGTGTTGTTCAATGCCACAACATCTTTGGTGATTTTTTGTTTGGAAGATCTGTCCATTGTTGATAGTGGGGTATTAAAATCCCCTACTATTATTAGTGTGTTGCTGTCTATGTCTTTCTTAAAGTCCTCCAAGATTTTCCTTATATATTTGGAATTTTCTATGTTGGGTGCATATGTTTACCAGAGTTATTTCTTCTTGATGAATTGTTCTTTTAAGTATTATAAAATGTCCTTCTTCATCTCTTTTTATGACCTTCATGGTAAAGTCTATTTTGTCTGAAATAAGTTTTGCTACTCCAGCCTTTTTTTCATGTCCATTTGCTTGATATATATTTTTCCATCCCTTCACTTTCAATCTGTGTCAATCTTTTGTTCTGAAGTAGGTCTCTTGAAGACAGCATATATGTGGATCATGTTATCTTATCCATTCGGCTACCCTATATCTTTTGATTGACATATTTCATCCATTTACATTTAAGGTTATTGTTGATTGATACTTACTTGTTGCCATTTTTTCCCCTTTGTACCTATGTTCCTCTTTGGCTCTCTCTGTTTCTTCATTTTTTTTCTAAAGCAGGCCCTTTAGCATTTCTTGCAATGCTGGTTTGGTGGAGATGTATTCTTTTAGTCTTCTTTTGTCTGGGAAACTCCTTATTTCTCCTTCCATTTTGAATGAGAACCTTGCTAGGTATAGTATTCTTGGTTGCAGGCCTTTGTTTCCCATTACTTGAAATACTTTTTGCCATTTCCTTCTGGCTTGAATTATTTCTGTTAAATAATCATTTGATAGCCTTATTGGAGCCCCCTTATATGTTATTTGCTGTTTCTCTCTTGATGCTTTTAGGATTCTTTCTGTCTTTGAAATTTGCCATTTTAATCATGATGTGCCTTGGAGATGGTCTGTTTGGGTTGATCTTCATTGGGAACCTCTGTGCTTCCTGACCTTGAGTAACATTTTCAGTTATCATGTTAGGGCTGTTTTCTTTCATTACCTTTTTGAACAGGTTTTCTGTTCCTTGTTTCTCTTCTCCGTCTGGTATCCCTATGATACGGACGTTATTGCATTCCATGTCGTCCTGCAGCTCTTCAAAATCTCTTCATTTTTGTTCAGCCTTTTTTCATTCTCTTGTACTATCTTGGAGTATTTTTCTACATTGTCCTCCGACTCTCTGATCTGGTCCTCTGCTTCCTCTAGCCTACTGTTGATTCCTTCTACTGTATTCTTCAATTCAGAAATTGTATTCTTCATTTCCTCCTGGCTCTTACTAATAGTTTCTAAGTCCTTTTTGATGCTGGTGTAGCTCTCAGTAAGTTCTTTGTAACTTCCCTGGAGTTGTTTATAGTTTTCTTTGAGCTGGCTGAGCTCATTGATCTTCTCTATCATCATTCTTTTGAATTCTATATCTGATAGTTTGTTTGCCTCTGTTTCATTTAGTGATCTTTCTGGGGATTCTTCCTTTCCTTTTGGTGATGGACTGATTCTTTTTTTCCCCATTTTGGGTGTCTGCTGTTGCTTGTTTTTTTCTTGGATTAATCTGCTTTGTATCCCTACCTTTGTGGAATATCCTTCTGTGGAATACCCTTCTGTGTTAGGAGATTTGTGGAGTTCAGTGTTGCAGTCTCCTGGATATTCTCCACTTGTTGCTCTCGGGGTGGCCTTAATGTCATTAACTTGGGCTGTCTGGTTGTACTTTGGATTGGTTGTGTATGTTGCTCCTTTCCTTCCAATTGGCTGATTGAAAGACACTCCTTCTATCCTTTCTCATACATTGTTTTTGAGCTGCTCCTAAAACAGAACTACCGGTCCAGGCAAAATAACCAGACCTTCATAGATATCTTTCTCTTTTAATCCCCCATTCAACTGCCTATGAACATAACTATATACCCATACCCTCCAGGGTAACCCCCGCTCTTAATCACACCCTCAGCTGCAACTAAGCCAGTCTTAATAGGGATGTAAGTATATTAAGACTATTGTATGAGGGGAAAAATAATTAAGTTGACTAAAGTATAGATATTTTTGAAGGGTGCTGAAGAGTAGCAAAGATAGCAGTGATATGAGAGAGAAAACCCTCTCCCTGATGGCACCATTTTCGGTCCTCTCACCACTCTGGCTGGTGCACTTCCCCACTCCCCAACTCCTTCTCCATGTAGGTCTCTTCTTTTCTACCTGTGGCCCAGTGAGCAGCTTACTCTCTCTCAGTCTCTGGAGCAAGGCTCTCACACAGTCCCTCCCCTGCAAGGGTCCAACTCCTCATTTTCTCCAGCATTTTCCCTCACTGCCCATGCCTCACTACTCAGATTTCTAGTCACCAGGGATCCTAAGTTGTCTTCAGTTAGAGACACCCTCTGGATAGAGCCACCACTTCCCAGAGCTGACCTCGGCCTGCCGACGGGTTTGGAACTGTCTCACCTGCCCTCCTGTAGGTCTCTGCAGCCTCTGGGCTGCATACCCGAGTCCAGATGCTTACTGCTCCAATTCTTAGGGACCTGCAGATGTCTCATGTTCCCTATCCTATCCTCCAGCTGCTCTGGCACTCTGAGAATGCCATCAGCACTGCTTTCTACTCTGTCACCATCTTTGAACCTCATTGTAGTTTTAATTTGCATCTCTCTGATGGCTAGTGATGTTAAGCACTCTTTCATATGCCTGTGGGCCTTTTGTATGTCTTTCTTGGAGAAATGTCTGTTCAGGTCCTTTGCCCATTTTTTAATTGGATTGTTTGTCTCCCTGGTGTTGAGTCATATTAGCTCTTCATATATTTTGGAGATCAAATGCTTGTCTGAGGTGCCATTGGTGAATATGTTTTCCCATATGGTTGGTTCCCTTTTAATTTGCTTGATGTTTTGTTTAGTTGAGCAGAAGCTTTTTAGTTGATGTAGTCCCATTTGTTTATTTGTTCCTTTATTTCCCTTGCCTTGGGAGATATTTCAGTGAAAATTTTGCTGTGTGAGATATCTGCAATATTTTTGCCAATGTTTTCCTCTAGGGCTTTTATGGTGGGTCTGCTTATGTTTAAGTCTTTTATCCATTTTGTGTTTACTCTGGTGTATGGTGTAAGTTTGTGGTCTAGTTTCATTTTTTTGCATGTGCCTGTCCAGTTCTTCCAACACCATTTGTTGAAGAGGTTATTTGCACATCATTTTATGTTTTTTTCCCCCTTTGTCAAATATTAGTTGCCCATAGAGTCTTAGGTTTATTTCTGGGCTCTCTATTCTGTTACATTGTTCTGTTTGTCTTCTGTTCTTGTGCCAGTACCAGGCTGTTTTGGTTAATATGGCTTTGTAATATAGCTTGATGCCTGCTATTGTGAGTCCTCCTACTTTGTTCTTCTTTCTCAGGGTTGCTTTAGTTATTTGGGGTAATTTTTGATTCCATATGCATTTTTAAGTGTTTATTCTAATTCTGTGAAATATAATGTTGGTATTTTAATAGGGACTGCATTGACTCTGTAGATGGCTTTGGGTAGTGTGGACATTTTAATGATGTTAATTCTTCCCAACTGTGAACATGGTATGTGCTTCCTTTTATTTGTATCTTCCTTAATTTCTTTCTTCAGTGTTCTGTAGTTTTCTAAGTACAAGTCCTTTACTTCCTTGGTTAATTTTATTCCTAAGTACTTTATTCTTGTTGCTATGGTAAATGGGATTCCTTCCTTATTTTTCATACAAGTTTTTAATTTCTTGCTCTTTCTCTTCTCCTTTTGGCATCCTTATGACTCAAATATTGGCATGTTTATAATTATCTCAGAGATTCTTAAGCCTCTCCTCATTTTAAAATTATTATTTTCTCATTTTATACTCGTGACTATTTCTTCCTTAGGTTCCAAGTCATTGATCTGAACCCTGGTTTCCTACCCTTCACTATTGGTTTTGTGTTGATTTTCCTTTATTTCACTTGGCACAGCCTCCACTTCTTTCCTTCTGCACTTGCCATACTCAAGCATATCTGTCAAGTTTGTGAGCATCTTTATTACTAGTGTTTTAAACTATGCATCTGCTAGTTTGGCTATCTCCTTATCACTTAGTTCTTCTGCTGGAACCTTGATCTGTTCTCTTTTTTGGGACATAGTTCTCAGTCTCTTCAACTTGACAGGCTTCTGTGTTTGTTTCTGTGTCTTGGTAGAGCTGTTGAACCTATTACATTGTAGGGGGACAGAATCTTAGGTATTCATCACTGCCGGATGATTCATTTCACTACTTTGTGGTGCTGTATCTGGTAGGAGGTCTGAGAGGGAACAATGCTGCTTGCTCAGCACTTGCTCCTTTTTCTGGTACCTCTCCAACTTCCTGTATGGGACTGACACCTCTCTAGCTGTTGCCCTGGCTGTGGTTACCAGTTTGAGTGGGTCTGGACCATGGGGGTCTCTAAAAAAACAGATTCTGCTAAGACTCAGACCCAGCAGTTTCTTCCCCAACCCCCACTGGGTTTCATAGTCAGAAGCAATGAAGCTTTATCACCCATCTATCCACCAATCCCCCAGTGCTTGAACTGGGAGTTATGTAGTTTGGTTAAGTGCTGGCAGTACTCCCCAAGTCTTGCTACTTTTTAAAAATGTGTGACTATGCTTTCCACCTGCCATCCAAAGCCATCATCTCTTGCAGCTGTTGTGCTGCCAAACGACACCACCAAACTGCATCCTCTACATCCCAGCTCCATTCCTCCTACCTGTCTGGATGAGAACTTCTTCTTTTCATCGTTTGCTTGTCAGACTTCTATGTAGCTCAATTTTCTTGTTGTCTCTAGTTTTGAGGTAGATATATCTCTTCTTAGTTGTTGAGGGAGATGCACCGTGAGGGAGTTGCCCTTTGCCTCCACCTTAGATTGTTCTCACTGGAGAGAGCTGCACATGTTTCTTATACCCTTATTCTATTGGCTAAATGTTGGTGACACTGTCATACTAAAGGACTTGGTATTTGAGCTGCTCTAACAAAACATCATATATTGGGTGGCTTATAAGCAAAGGAAATTTACTTCTCACAATTCTGTAGGCTAGGAGGCCAAAGATCAAGGTACCACTAGATTTGGTGTCTGGTGAGAAACCACTTCCTGTTTCACAGACAGTTGTGTTGCTGGATTCTTGCTGGGGTGGGGGGAAGGTGGCTCTCTGGGATCTCTTTTATAAGAGTCTCTCTGGGATTAGCATTCTTGAAGGCCCCATCCTCATGACTTAAGCACTCCTGAAGGTTCCAACCCTAAATGCCATTACATTGGGGATTAGGTTTCAACACATAAATTCTGAGAGAACATAAACGCTCAGTGTGTAGTACCCAGATAAAAGGACATAGGCAATGTATCTCAGACTGAGCAATCTTACATGCAGCCCCGAATTGGGATATTCTATTTCTGAAAGGAAGAAAGATGGAATGGTTTTGGGGACACAGCTGGTCCTGCTTCAATTCTCACTGAACTTTTATTCATTGACTTAATTGGAATCTCCAGTTCTTTGATCCAAAGTTATAGCTAAGTTTACCAATCCCTTTCTGAACTCACTTTCTCCCAAATGAGGATCCCATAGTATATAAGCTTAAACTATTTCTTGCTAATTCTTTCAAAAACTTGTCTCAGTTACCTTCTGCATTATCTTCTAATTTATTGTTGTGTGTGCCCCTACTTTAGATAAGTGATTCTGGATAAAAATAACACAATTGTCTCTATAGGTATTGATAAACTTTGGTGGTTTCTAATCCATTAGGGGCCACCAAATTTAAACTCCAACTGAATCTGCTATATCATAAACCCCTCCAGAGCAAGAGTATTTTGTCTTTTTTAAGTTTGATGCATAGCTATCTGGCTATGAGTTAATTTAAAAATGTGTTTGTTGCCCTGGCTGGTGGCACAGTGGTTAAGGCACTGGCCTGCGAACCTCAGGTTGCTGGTTTGATTCCCAGCCAGGGCACAAAACCAGGTTGCAAGCCAGGTCTGTAGCTGGAGGCAGGTGAAAGGTAACCATACATTGGTGTCTCTCTCCCTCTCTGCCTCTCTCTCTGAAAATAATAAAATCTTTAAAAATAAATTTAAAAAATGTGTTTGTTGAATGAAAATATGGACACTAATATCTTTCCAACTTTGAAAATTTATTAGCATTTTAAATTAGCCTTTTATATTTTCTGTTTTAAAGAAAACATTGCCCTTCATTTTTTGCTAATGTCATTATAGTTTTGCTTTTACTTCATCTATCACATCTAGTTAGTTACAAATGTCTGTGTATTTCAACTCTAAATTTCTTTTAAATCATACTCTCCACTCATAGTCACACATTACAGGCATATATCATATCACCAAAACTTACCTTCAGAGAAAAAATGCGAGCTCCTTCCTTTCTTCCTTTTCTTAGAAGGACAGCGATTCCATGATGAGGGTCCATCCTCATGACTTTATCTAAATTGAATTGCCACTCAAATGCCCTCTTTCCTAATGCCATTACATTGGGTGCTAGGACTGCAACATATGAAATCTTTTTGGGTGGGGGGTGGGGCAAACTTTAATCCATAATGAGCTCCCTCTTCACTTTTTCAAAAATCAAATTTATTGGGGGTAACATTTGTTAATAAGGTTATATAGATTTCAGGTGGCAAAAAGTTGGAACTGTGAACTGTGATAAAGGGGGAGGAGGAATTCAGTTGGGTAGTCATGCCGATTAGTTATTAAAACAGGAAGCCCTGGCTGGTAGCATAGTAGCCCTAGCTGGTGGCACAGTGGATAAGGCACTGACCTGCGAACCCAAAGGTTGCTGGTTCCATTCCCAGTCAGGGCACATAACCATGTTACAAGCCAGGCCTCCAGCCCGGTCTATAGCTGGAGGCAGGTGAAAGGCAACCATATATTGATGACTCTCTCTCTAAAAATAATAAAATCTTAAAAAATAAAAAAATAAAAAAATAAACCAACCAGGGGATTTCAGGCTGATTGTTCAGGCTTCAGTTTGTTCTGAGTTTAAAAGCACCTGTGCAGGTGATGCTTTTAGTGATCTCCCTAGTCCTGAGAATAGGGGCTCAGAAAAAAAAAAGTTAATAATGCCTGATGGGCTCAAGAAAAGAGAGAGCTAGCTCTGATAAAGAGGGCCTGGAAGGGGTTTTTTGTCCTTTCACTAGCATAATGGTATCTGTTTTCTGTGACCCTGTAGGCCAATGATGGTGCTGAGAACAGGCTGATCAGAGGGACTCTAGCTCTGTTAGGGCATGTAAGCCACTCGCTGCTCCAGGGCTGCCTCCCTCTCTGGCCATCCAGAAGGCACAAGTGTACAGTGGTTCTCCAGGGACTAACTCAGAGAGTAGGTGGATGTTTCCAGTGTGGCAACAAAATACTATGAATGCTTTTTTTCAGAAAACAGAATATGAAATCACAATTCTGAATTGACCTTTAAGAAGAGATTTAGCTTTAATTATGGGAAAATTATGAAGTAATAAGTTAGACTTATTGTTTATCCAGGGCAGTTCAGGGAATTGCCTGTCAATGGTTACCCCAGTTGAAATGGGATAATTGGGTTAACTACAAAGGTTCTAGGTCAAAGTACAGATTATTATTCTATTTTTGTCATGAAGCTTCACATTCTGCTCTTCTTGCTTTAACCAAATGTCAGAACAGAGCTTTCCCAACTATATTCACAGGCTGCTTTTATTTTTGTAAAAATCTAAATCCCAAAGCCTATATTTGCATGGACTTTACATTTCTTGAAATAGTTTTAGAAAATTATACCAAGTCACAAACCAGAAAAAATTTAGGATATGGCTATCAGTTAATAAGTTTTGTGTTGTTAATTAATTTTGTTGTAAATCACTTTGTAATAAACTCAGTAATTTTTTTTCTTTCGTTTTCACCTCTCCCACTTTATCTGGTGGGTCATTTGTGTAAAGCTCTGAGAATTCAGTATAGGTTTTGATATTTAAAAATGTAACTTGCTCCTTTTGTCTCTCCTGTGCAGTGGCTTAAAAAATGTTTCTGTTTTTTTTTAAAGTATATTTTATTGATTATGCTATTATAGTTTTCCCAATCTGTTTTCCCTTTGCTCACCCTGTGCCTGGTACTCCATTTCACTCCAGAAATCCCTTCCCCTTAGTTCATGCCCATGGGTCATGCATGTAGTTCCTTGGTTTCATCCTTTCCTTTATTATTCTTTTTTTTTTTAAATTTTATTGTTGTTGTATTACATCCATCCCTTTTTTGCTCCCCTCTGTCCCCCTCCCCACCCACCCTTTTCCCCCAAAGTCAATCCCACCTGTTGTCCATGTCCATGGTTCCTTTATACTAGGTTCTTGTCTAAGCTGCTCCCTTTCTTTGCCTCTGCCTCCCCCCTCCCCCCAACCCCTTTCCCCCTGACCACTGCAGGCCTATTCCTTGTATGCATACACTTGGTTCTGTTTGGCTTGTTGTTAGTTTTGCTCATTATTGTCCCGTAATGGGTGAGAACATATGATACCTGTCCTTCACTGACTGGCTTATTTCACTAAGCATAATATTCTCCAGTTCCATCCATGTTGTTGCAAAGGGTACAAGTTCCTTCTTTCTTTCTGCCATATAGAATGCCATTGTGTAAATGTACCAAAGTTTTTTGATCCAATCATCCACC
>PVIW01005447.1:45071-106706 GCA_004026585.1 Noctilio leporinus
GGCAGTTCCATTTTTAGTTTTTTAAGGAAACCCCATACTGTTTTCCACAGTGGCTGCACCAGCCTGCATTCCCACCAACAGTGTATGAGGGTTCCCTTTGCCCCGCATCCTCGCCAACACTTGTTGTTTGTTGATTTGCTGATGATTGCCATTCTGACAGGTGTGAGGTGGTATCTTAATGCAGTTTTAATTTGCATCTGTCTGATGACTAGCCATGTTGAGCATTCTTTCATATGCCTCTGGGCCCTTTGTATATCTTCCTCAGTGAGTTGTCTGTTCAGGTCCTTTGCCCATTTTTTAATTGGGCTGTCTGTCTCCCTGGTGTTGAGTCGCATTAGTTCTTTGTATATTTTGGAGGTCAGACCCTTGTCCTTTATTATTCTTAACATCTACCTGTTTATTTTGTTTCTACCAATTATGCTTCTTGATCCCTATACCTTTTTCCCCTTTCCCCCCTTTCTTCTTCCCTGCTGTTAACACTCCCAATGATCTCTGTATCTATGATTCTGTTCCTGTTCTAGTTATTTGCTTAGTTGGTTTTTGTTTCTGCTTTTATTTGTTTAGATTCAGTTGTTGATAATTATGAGTTTGTTGTCATTTTACTGTTTATAGTTTTGATCTTTTTCTTAAATAAGATTTTTTAACATTTCATATGATAATGGCTTGGTGATGATGAACTTCCTTAGGTTTACCTTGTGTAGGAAGCACTTTACCTGCCCTTCCATTCTAAATGATAGTCTTGCTGAATAAAGTAATCTTGGTTGTAGGTCCATGTTTCACAGCACTTTGACTACTTCTTGCCAGACCTTTCTTGGCTGCAAAATTTCTTTTGAGAAATCAGCTGACATTCTTCTGGGAATTCCTGTGTAGGTAACTCTCTTTTTCCTCTAGCTGCTTTTATGTTTCTCTTTTTATCTTGAACGTTTGGCATTTAAAAAAAAATTAATTTTATTGTTGTATTACATTCATCCCCTTTTTACTCCCCTCTATTCCCTTCCTCATCCACCCACTCCCTCACAAAGTCAGTGCCACTTGTTGTCCATGTCCATGATTCTTCCATGTTAGTTCCTTGACTAAACTGCTCCCCTTCTTTGCCTCCTCCTCCCACTTCCCGCCTTCCTCACCTCTCTGCCCACTGAAGGACTATTCATTGTATTCATGTATCTGGTTCTGTTTTGCTTGTTTGTTTTATTCATTAGTGTCCTGGAATGGGTAAGATCATATGGTAATTGTCTTTCACTGACTGGCTTATTTCACTTAGCATAACACTTTCTAGTTCCATCCATGATGTTGCAAAGGTTAGGAGTTTCTTCTTTCTTTCTGCTGTGCAGTATTCCATTGCATAAATGTACCAAATTATTTTTGGTCCAATCATCCACTGATGGGCACTTAGGCTGTTTCCAGCACTTGGCTATTGTAAAAAGTGCTGCTATGAACATAAGGGTACATAGGTTCTTATGAATTGGTATTTTAGGGTTCTTTGGATATAGTCCTAGTAGTGGAATTGCTGGATCAAAAGGCAGTTCCATTTTTAGGTTTTCTAGGAAACTCCATACTATTTTCCATAGTGGCTGCACCAGCCTGCATTCACACCAGCAGTACACCAGAGTTCCCTTTTCTCCACATCCTTGCCAACACTTGTTTGTTGATTTGTTGATGATTGCCATCCTGACAGGTGTGAGGTGGTATCTTATTGTGGTTTTAATTTGAAACTCTCTGATGGCTAGTGATGTCAAGCATTCCTTCATGTGCCTTTGGGCCCTTTGTATGTCTTTTTTTTTTTTTTTCTAGATCAGGAACTATCTTTTTTTTTTAATTGTATTGTTGTTGTATTACATCCATCTCCTTTTTGCTCCCCTCCATCCCCCTCCCCACCCACCCATTCCCCCTAAAGTCAATCCCACCTGTTGTCCATGTCCATGTCCAAGAACCCCCATACTAGGTTCTTGTCTAAGCTGCTCCCCTTTCTTGCCTCTGCCTCCCCCTCCCCCCAACCACTTTTCCCCTGACCACTGAAGGCCTATTCCTTGTATTCATATACTTGGTTCTGTTTTGCTTGTTGTTAGTTTTGCTCATTATTGTCCCATAATGGGTGAGATCATATGATATTTGTCCTCCACTGACTGGCTTATTTCACTAAGCATAATACTCTCCAGTTCCATCCATGTTGTTGCAAAGGGTACAAATTCCTTCTTTCTTTCTGCTATATAGAATTCCATTGTGTAAATGTACCAAAGTTTTTTGATCCAGTCATCCACTGATGGGCACTTAGGCTGTTTCCAGCACTTGGCTATTGTAAATAGTGCTGCTATGAACATATGTGTGCATAGGTTCTTATGAATTGGTGTTTCAGGATTCTTTGGATATAGTCCAAGTAGTGGAATTGCTGGATCAAAAGGCAGTTCCATTTTTAGTTTTTTAAGGAAACCCCATACTGTTTTCCACAGTGGCTGCACCAGCCTACATTCCCACCAATAGTGTATGAGGGTTCCCTTTGCCCCGCATCCTCGCCAACACTTGTTGTTTGTTGATTTGCTGATGATTGCCATTCTGACAGGTGTGAGGTGGTGTCTTACTGCGGTTTTAATTTGCATCTCTCTGATGACTAGTGATGTTGAGCATTCTTCCATATGCCTCTGGGCCCTTTGTATGTCTTCCTCAGTGAGTTGTCTGTTCAGGTCCTTTGCCCGTTTGTATGTCTTCTTCAGTGAGTTGTCTGTTCAGGTCCTTTGCCTATTTTTCATTTGGGCTGTCTGTCTCCCTGTTGTTGAGTTGCATAAGTTCTTTATATATTTTGGAGATCAAACCCTCGTCTGAGGTATCTTTGGCAAATATGTTTCTCATACAGTAGGTTCCCTTTGAATTTTGCTGGTGTTTTATTTAGCTGAACCGAAAATTTTCAGTTGGATATAATCACATTTGTTTATTTGTTCTCTGATTTCCTTTGCCCTTGGAGAAGCATCAGTAAACATATTTCTGAGAAGGATATCTAAAATTTTAGTGCCCATATTTTTATCCAGGACATTTATGATGGCACTGCTTAGTTTAAGTCCTTTATTCAACTTGAATTTCTTCTGGTGTGTGGTGTAAGCTGGTGGTCTAGTTCTATTTTTTTACATGTTGCTGTCCAATTCTCCCAACACCACTTGTTGAAGACTGTTTTTACTTCATTTTATGTTCCTTCCCCTTTGTTGAATATTAATTGGCCATAGAGTTCTGGGTTTATTTCTGGGCTCTCTATTCTGTTCCATTGATCTATATGTCTATTCTTATGCCAGTACCAGACTGTTTTGATTTTATTTGCCTTGTAGTATAGTTTCACATCCAGTATTGTGATTCCTCCTACCTTGTTCTTCTTTCTCAAGATTGCTATGTCTATTCATGGGTGTTTTCAGTTCCACATAAATTTTTGAAGTATGAAGTATTTTTTCTATCTCTGTGAAGTATGTCATTGGTATTTTAATTGGGATTGCATTGAATCTACATATTTCTTTGGGTAGTATGGACATTTTAATGATGTTAATTCTTCCCATCCATGATCATGGTATATGCTTCCATTTATTTGTAGCTTCCTTAATTGTTTTCTTCAATGTTCTTTAGTTTCTGAGTATGGGTCTTTTACCTCCTTGGTTAAGTTTATTCCTAAGCATTTTATTTTTCTTGTTGTTACGGTAAATGGGATTTGTTTTTTCGCTTCTATTTCTGATGTTTCATTATTGGTATACAAAAATGCTTTGATTTCTGAATACTGATTTTATATCCAGCTATTTTGTTAAATTTTCTTATTAGGTTGAGTAAGTTTCTGGTGGAGCCTATAAGGTTTTCTGTGTACACTATCATAACATTAGCAAATAATGACAGCTTGACTTCCTCTTTTCCAATTTGGATACATTTGATTCCTTTTTCTTCTCTGATAGCTATGGCTAGAACTTCCAAAATAATGAGGAACAGAAGTGGAGAAAGTGACGGCCTTGTCTTGTTCCTGATCTTAGGGGGGAAGTTTTTTGTTTTTGCCCATTGAGTATGATGTTGGCTGCAGATTTCTCATATATGACCTTTATTATGTAGAGGTGTGCTCCCTGTATTCCCATTTTGCTGAGGGTTTTCATCATAAATGGTTGCTGTACTTTATCAAATGCTTTTCCAGCATCTATTGATATGATCATATGGTTTTTGTCTTTCATTTTGGTGATGTGGTGTATTACATTTATTGATATACTAATGTTATGTTGTACCATCCTTGCATTCCTAGGATGAAACCCACTTGATCATGGTGTATGATCTTTCATTGTATTACTGGATCCTGTTGGCCAGGACTTTGTTGAGAATCTTAGCATCTATGTTCATCAGAGTTATGGGCCTGTAGTTTTCTATCTTAGTTGTGTCTTGACTTGATTTTGGGATTAGAATAATATCGGCCTCATAGAAATAGTTTGGGAGTCTTCCCTCCTCTTGGGTGTTTTGGAATAGATTGAGAAGAATAAGAGTTAGTTCTTCTCTATATGTTCTGTAGAATTCACCTGTGTAGCCACCTGATCAGGGGCTCTTGTGCTTTGGAAGATTTTTGATTAATACTTCAATTTTACTAGTTGTTATTGATATAGTCAGGCTTTCTGATTTTTCTGGATTCAGTTTTGGTAGATTACCTATTTCCAGAAATGTGTCCATTTTACCCAGGTTGTCATATTTCTTGTCCTATAGTTGCTTCTAGTAACTTCTTAAAATCCTTTGTATTTCTGAAGTATCAGTTGTAATTACTCTTCTATCATTTCTGATTCTGTTTATTTGGGTCCTCTCTCTACTATCTTCTTGATGAGTGTGGTTAAAGGCTTGTCAATTTTGCTTATTTTTCCAAAGAACCAGCTCCTGGACTTATTGATTCTTCAAATAGTAGGTTGAGTCTCTAAGTTATTTAATTCTGCCCTCATCTTGATGATTTCCTTCACTCTACTTGCTCTGGGCTTTGTGTATTTTTGCGTCTCTAGTTGTTGCTGCTTGATGGTTAGATTGTTTGTATAAGCTTCTTCTTCTGACCTTCTTAGGTAGGTCTGTATTGCTATGAATTTCCCTCTGAGGACTGCCTTTGCTGTGTCCCATAGGTTTTAGACTGTTGTGTATTCATTGTCATTTTTCCCCACTTATTGATAGTTTCTATGTCCTTTTTCATGCTGTTGTAGTTTTCAGTAAGTTCCTTGTAACTTCCCTGGAGTTCTTTGTAATTCCCTGGAGTTCTTTGTAATTTCCCTGGTGTTCTTTGTAGTTCTCCTAGAGTTGTTTACAGTTTTCTTTGATGTGGCTGAGCTCACTGAGCTTCTCTATCATCATTTTTTTGAATTCCTCATCTGATATTCCAGGTGCCCCTGTTTCATCTTGTGTTCTTTCTGGGGATTCTCCCTTTCCTTTTGGTGATGGACTGATTCTTTTTTTCCCCATTTTGGGTGTCTGTTCTTGCTTTTATTTATTTATTTATTTTTGTTCTTTCCTTGGGTTAATCTGCTTTGCTTCCTTGCCTTAGTTGAGCACCCTTCTGTGATAGGAGATTTGTGGAGTTCAGTGTTGCCGTCTCCCAGATTTTCTCCACTTGCTGTTCTTGGTGTGTCCTTTATTTGGGCTGTCTGGTTGTATTCTGGGCCTGTGGGCTTTTAGCAGAAACAAAAACAAAAACAAACAAACAAACAAAAGAAAAACCCCAAAACAAAAAACCAAACCAAACAAAAAAAATGCAAAAGGAAAAAAGAAATAAAAATGATAATAATAATAAGAAGAAAGGGTTTAGTTGGCTGTTCACCCTTAATAATCCCTGACTGGTCCAGATGGAGCCTGGACCTGAGGGCTTTTAGCAGAGATAAAATAAAGGAAAGAAATAAAGGGAGAAAGTCACAAGAGAAAGAGAAATCAATATTAATAAAGAAAAGGTTTAGGTGTATGTTCACCCTTTATGGTCTCTGTTTGGTCCAGGTGGAGACAGGACCAGTGGGTTTTATCAGGGAGAAAAGAAAGGAGAAAGAAAGAAAGAAAAATAGAGAGAGAGAGAGAGAGAGAAAGAAAGAAAGAAAGAAAGAAAGAAAGAAAGAGAAAGAAAAAAAAAGTGGGAGAAAGTCACAAGACAAAGAGAAATTGATATTAATAAAGAAAGATTTTAGGTGGCTGTTCCCCCTTTATGATTTCTGATTGGTCCAGGTGGAGTCAGAACATGTGGGCTTTACCAGGAAGAAAAGGAAAAAATAAAAATAAAAAATTAATAAAAAAAAGAGGAAGGAAGAAAATAATAAAGGGTTTAGGTGTCTGGGGAAGGGAGGAATACTTAGATTGAGGACTGGGAATGTGTTATAGCCACAGAGTGAGTAGACTTTAATTCGAGATTAGGGAGAGGGTCTTGGGTATTTAGGTGGATTGAGGTATTGGGGGGATTAAGAATATGTGAGAGGTAACTTTTGCAAAGGATATGTTTGGGATTAATAGTTCATATTGCTCTCGGTATAACTCAGGTGCTTGAGATTAGCAGCAATCCCTTTCCTGAGGCTGCCTCTTTTTCTTGGTCAGGACTTTACAGTCTATAGTCTATATTCTAGCCGGTCTTGGCGTGTGGCAAGTCCTCTGATTGTCACATTCAGGGCTGATTCTGAGTGTCCGCCCCCAGGTAGGCTGGGCCTTCCACAGCCTGGCTGGGTGTTAGGGCTGCTGGTATTCTGGAGCCCGCAGGGAGCCCCCTCCCACTCCTGGAGGAGGTTCCTGCCCGTGACGAGCACCCAGCACCCCTGCAGGTCAGCCAGCAACTTCGCTGGTCTCTGTGATGACTGGCCCCGCCCCCGCAGTTCCAGGAGGAGGCCTCCCCTGTCTGTCAACACTGTCAAGGGTCTGCCTACACTGTCCTGCCCTTCCAGGGCGGGCACCACTCCTCCAAGCCAACCAGCTCTCTGAGGAATCCTTTACGTGGCCTCTGTGATGAGCCCCTCCCAGGCATGGGCGGCGTGGCCTTTGTCTCTGGCAATGGCGGGTCAGTTGCCCCCGCTACTAGTTCCCGGCTTGCCAGCTCTCTGGCTTGCAGTTTGGAGTTTTCGCGGAGCCTGGGGGCCTGTGTGCTTGCACAGGGCTGGGCCTCCCCCCTCGCAGGGGCTTCTAGCTGCTGTTTCCCTGGTGGCCCAGCAGCACCTTTTTTAGGCCATCTCGCTGCCCTGGCCAGTGCACTTCCCGCCTCCCCGCTCCGGCTTCCTGCAGGACTCTTCTCCGCCTCTAGCCCAGCAAGGAGCCTCCTCTCCCTGTTGCCGGAGTGAGTCTCTCACACAGTCCCTCGCCTGCAAGAGTTCAATTCTGCGTTCCCTTTGGTGTTTGCCCTCACCGCCCGCACTTCACTGTTGAGACTTCCAGTCGCCAGGGAGCCCGGAGCTGCCTCAGTCAAACACGCCCCTCTGGGAAGAGCCGCCACAGCCCAGAGCTGACCTCGGCCCGCCGGCCAGTTGGTCGGGAACGCCTCACCTACTGTCCTGCTGGCCTCCTCTGCCTCTGGGCTGTGCTCCCCTGTGTCCAGATGCTGCCCGCTCTAATTCCAAGAGTCCTGAAGATGTCTCATGCTCCCTATCTTGTCCTTTAGCTGCTTTGGTACTCGAGAACACCATCAGCACTGCTCTCTACTCTGTCGCCATCTTCTCTCTCTCAGGATCATGTTTTCTTATCCATTCAGCTACCCTATGTCTTTTTATTAGTTAATTTAATCCATTTACCTTTAAGGTTATTATTGATTGATACTTATTTATTTTCATTTTGCCCCTTTGTTCCTGTGTTCCTCTCTGTCTCTCTCTGTTTCTTCATTTATTTTTTAAAAGTGGACCCTTTAGCATTTCTTGCAATGCTGGTTTTGTAGAAATGTATTCTTTTAGTCTTTTGCCTGTGAAACTCCTTATTTCTCCTTCCAGTTTGAATGAGAGCCTTGCTGGGTATAGTATTCTTGGTTGTAGTATTCTTTGTTTCCCATTACTTAGAATATTTTTTGCCATTCCCTTCTGGCTTGTATTGTTTCTGTTGAATAATCATTTGATAAACTAATTGGAGCCCTCTTATATGTTATTTGCTGTTTCTCTCTTGATGCTTTTAGGATTCTCTATCTTTGAAATATGCCATTTTAATTGTAATATGTCTTGGAGTGGGTCTGTTTGGATTCATCCTTATTGGTTCCCTCTGTGCTTCCTGAACTTGAGTAACATTTTCACTCATCATGTTAGGGCTGTTTTCTTTCATTACTTTTTTGAACAGGTTTTCCATTCCTTGTTTCTCTTCTCCTTCTGGTATCCCTATGATACAGATATTATTGTGTTTCATGTTATCCTGCAGCTCTCTTAAAACCTCTTCATGCTTGTTCAGCCTTTGTTCATTCTATCATCCCAAGATGTTGCACTATCTTGGAATACTTTTCAATGTTGTCCTCCAGCTTGCTGATCTGATCCTCTGCTTCTTCTAACCTGCTATTGATTCCTTCTACTGTATTCTTTTATTCAGAAATTGTATTCTTCATTTCCTTCTTGCTCATACTGATAGTTTCTAAGTCCTTTTTAATGCTGGTGTAGCTTTTAGTAAGTTCCTTGTAGCTTCCCTGGAATTCTTCATAGTTCCCCTGGAGTTGTTTGTATTTTTCTTTGAGCTGGCTGAACTCATTGAGCTTCTCTATCATCATTATTTTGAATTCCATATGCCTGTTTCATTCAGTGATCTTTCTGGGGATTCCTGCTTTCCATTTCGTGATGGACTTTTTATTTCTCTCCATTTTTAGGTTTCATTGTAATCCAATCAGACTGTGATCACTGCCAGCCTGAGGAATTGCTAGGCTGGAAAGAATTATTTAGTTGTAATCCTATTGGTCTGTGATCCACCACTAGGCTCAGATACAGCTTGGGGTGACAGAGTAATTCAGTTGTAAATCAATAAATCAGCCACCAAACTCAGACCCTGCTGGGCTAAACAGAGGTTCAGTTGTAATTCAATGGCACCAGCTCAGGTGCATCCTGGTGGGACAGATTCAGATGTAAATCAATGAATCTGTGATCAGCCACCAGGTTTAGGCTCCACTGAGCTAGACAGCAAGGTTCAATTATAATTCAATGAATCTGTGATTAGCCACCAGGCTCAGGTGAGGCTGGGCTTTACTGAAAGCGTTTATTGTAATCCAGTGAATCTGTGATCAGCCACCAGGCCCAGAGGCCACTGGGTGGAAAAAACCAACTCAGTTGAGAACCAATGAATCCACAATCAGCCACCAGGCTCACATGCCACTGTGTGGTTCTGACTGACTGACCCAGCTATAAGTGAGAGTTTGTAATTAGCCTCCAGGCCCAAGCGCTGTTGAGTGAGAAATACCTCTTCAGGTGCCAATTATTGTATCTATGCTCATCCAGGACAGGAGAGGTTTATTTAGATGTAAATCGAAGAACTGTGATCAGATACCAGGCTTAGGCACCACTGGGCAAGGCAGATTGCTTCCAGTGGGCAGGGCTATGAGGACCCTCATAGAGACGCAGCTTGGTGCAGTACAGTGCGCTTGAGGAGTGGGCAATGAGTCAGCACCAGGACCCCTACAGGTGCTTCCCACTTCCCTCCTCTAAGCCACCACCACAAACTCATCATGTGTCTCCAGTCCTCTCTGCCCTCCCTCTGCTGGAGCCCAGGGTAGGTGGGTGCCAATGTATTTTCTCTGTGGTCATCCTAGTAGTTCTCTGTCTCCAGTACTCTCTCAGGCCAGCAAACTCCATGGCTTTCTTCCCTTTTTAGCTCAATGCTGCTCTGTTCTTTACCATGTTGCTGTATCTAGGACACCCAGCTGAGGGACCAGAACCCACCCTTCTCAGGTGGAGCCCCCAGCTCCATTCCTTTGGCTGCAGTATCCAGTGGGGGCCTAGCAAGCCCTCTCACATTTCTGAGATTCCTACCAGACACGTTGTGATGAAGCATCCTCTTCTGTTCTGTCAGTGTTATATGACTTGTTTCCAGCTGGTGTTTTGTTGATAATTCCAGCTTACTTTTTCTCCATAAAATTAATTCCAGATGCAACCTAGGAAGAGATTGGTGTAGCTCCACTTACTCCTCTGCCCTCTTGTCAGAACTCTTAAATCTTGAACCTTTCACATTTTAATTTTGATGGATCTTGGTGTGATCCTCTTTGGGTCTAGCTTGTTTGGGAGTCTCTGTGTTTCCTGGACTTATATGTCTTATTTCTTTCACCAAATTTGGGAAGTTTTCTTTCTTTTTTTTAAGTAAGTTTTCATTTTTCTGCTTTTCCTCTTCTGTCACCACTATGATTTGGATGTTGGGATGTTTAAAGTTGTTTTAGAAGTTCCTAATCCTTTCCTTCACTTTTTTTCCAATGCTTGTTTTTTCTTTCTGGTCTGGATGAATATTTATTTCTTCCTTTTGTTCCAAATCATGGATTGAATTCCAGCTTCATTCTCATCACTGTTGGATCCCTGTATATTTTTATTATAAAATTAATATTTCAAGTAGTATAACCTTCACTTCTCCCTTTATTTTGTGGACATACTCAATGAGTTCTCTGAGTATCCTAATCACTAATGTTTTGAACTCTGCATCTGATGGTTTGCTATGTTCATTTCATTTAGTTCTTTTTCTGGTATTTTGTTATGTTCTTTCATTTGGGTTATATTTCTTTTCCTCCTCAATTTTGCAGGCTCCCTGTGTTTGTTTATATGTATTAGATATAGCTGCTTAGACTCAGTGTCTTAGGTGTCCTATAGGGTCCAGTGGCACAGCTTCCACTATCACCCAAGCTGGGTACTTGAGTTGTACCTTTCATTTTGGCTGAGTACATCCTCCTCTTGTAGTTGAGCCTTTGTTGCTGTTGCCAGATAAATGGGAGGAATTTATCCAGGCCAGTAAGCTGCAAGGATTGGCTGTGACCACAGACCACCAACATATGCCTTCTGTGGATGATCAGCTGTGTAGGGGCAGTGTGGTGGTGTTCCAATGTGGTCTGTAGCTGTCCACTGGATGTGCTGGCCCTAGGGTTCCAGGGTGGTGCAGGCCAAGGTCAGCCTCCACCTCTGTTTTGCCTGGGGCACCCTGCCTGGGCTGTAAAGCAATATGAGATGGCTGCTACTTATGCTGTGCTTGGAGATTCCCAGGTGAAGCCAACCTGTGAATCTCAGCTCTCTACTGGTAGAGCCAGGCCTTGAGCTTACTGAGGCTAGTTATTGCTTGTTTGAGAGGATTTAGGAAGTTGTGAAGCATGAGCCAAGATTGGCCATTCAGATGAAAAGCAGCTTGGCTGTGACTGTAAGTTGGGAGTGGGGAGTCTCTGGGGATCTTTGAGGTGAGTCAAACAGTGTTAGCCAGGTTGACGGAGCCTCAGATACAGTATCAGCTTGTAGGCTTTGTCTCAATGGATGTGGTTTCTTTAATTTTGTAGTTGTCAGACTTCCATTCAACCTAATTTCTACTGGTTCTGGCTGATGATGGTTATTCTTTACTTTAGTTGTAATTTTAATTTGGTTGTGGAAAGAGGTGAACCATGTCTATCTATGTTGCTATCATGACCAGATCCCTCCTCTGATTGTTTTAAACCTAAACCAAGACTGGAGTTTTGTTTATTTATTGACACTTGGAAAAATAGCTAAATTTTTCCTCTGAAAGATGAAATGCATAACCTGGTAGAATATGGAAATGGAGGACCATCATCAGTCTCAAGGTGCTGGGTTTGATGGCTTGAAGAAATATGATATTTTTGTCTTTTATTATAAATAACTTGAGTCAGAGTTATAAAAAAAATGCCTGGACTGACTTATTTTACATCCTGTCCCTGGAAACCTATTCTAGTTTGTGTAGTTGATTTAAAATGAAAAAACGAAACAAAACAAAACACAAATGCTACATTCTGCAGCTATATGCATATATAAATAATGGCATTATTTAAATTAGACTTCATATGAAAAATGTTGCCTTTTCATTAGAAATGGAAATAGCTCTGTTATTTAGAATTTAGAGCTTTACTACCTAAAATGTCCCCTGTGGACAAGAACAAGATAACAGAATGTTCTTATTTTCAAAGAGTTTCAAAAGATGTGTCTCCAAGCCATTCACATTGAAATTCAGTAGTGCACAGTTTAACATTACTTCAGAAAAAGAATGCAAAAATTGATAATTATCTTCAAGTTGACCTTGGTTTTTCAGAGAAATGTGATGAGTCTTCTGAATGACAAAATGGAAGAAAGCATTTCCTATAGTTTCTTACAATGTTGGAAATACAAACAAATTTGACCTGGAAAGTAAGAGAACTTCATGACCTAAAACCTAGCTTAAAAAATGCCACTTGGGAGAATTGGACAGGCACATGCAAAAAAATGAAAATAGACCACCAAGTTACACCATACACCAGAATGAACTCAAAATGGATAAAAGACTTAAACATAAGCCATATCACCATAAAAGCCCTAGAGGAAAACAGGGAGCAAAATTTCAGATATCCTACACAGCAATATTTTCACCAACACTTCTCTAAGGGCAAGGGAAATAAAAGAACAAATAACTAGGACTACATCAAAATAAAAATAAAAAGTTTCTGCTCAGCTAAAGAAAACATCAGCAAACTAAAAAGGGAAACAGCTGTATGGGAAAACATATTTGCTAATGATACATCAGATAGGAGTTTAATCTCAAAAGTGCATAAAGAATTAATAGGACTCAATACCAGGAAGGTAGACAGACAACCCAATTAAAAAAAAAAAAAAAGCGCAAAATACCTGAATAGACACTTCTCTGAGGACGACAAAGGGCCCATAAGCATATGAAAGAATGCTCACCATCACTAGCCATCAGAGAGATGCAAATTAAAACCACAATAAGATACTCACACCTGTCAGAATGAACATCATTAACAAATCAGCAAACAAGAAGTGATGGTGAGGGTTTGGAGAAAAGGAAACCCTAGTGCCCTGCTGATGGGAATGCAGACTGGGGCAGCCACTATAGAAAACAGTATGGAATTTCCTCAAAAAATTAAAAATGGAACTGCCTTTTGACCCAGTGATTCCACTGCTAGGATTATATCCGAAAAACCCTGAAACACCAGTTCAGAAGAACCTACACATCCCTATGTTCATAGCAACACTACAATAGGCAAGTGCTGGAAACAGCTTAAGTGCCCATCAGTGGATGAATGGATCAAAAAACTATGGTTCATTTACACAATGGAATACTACACAGCAGAAAGAAAGAAGAAACTCTACCTTTTGTAATAGCATGGTTGGAACTGGAGAGTATTATGCTTAGTGAAATAAACCAGGTGGCAAAAGATAAATATCATATGATCTGACCTAATACAGGAAACTAATGAATAAACAAACAGACAAACAGAAAGAAACCAGAGGCATGGGTGGTGGTGGGGGGAGGGTTGCAGAATGACTGTGACCAGAGGAGGGAGGAAGAGAGTGGGGTAGAGAAGGGGTAGGGTTTAGATGAGGAGCTAATGTCAAAGATCCATGGAAATAAACAAGGAGGTAAGGAGGTGGGGATTGATTGGGGGAGAAGAAAGGGGAGTATAAGGAAAGCAATAGGGGGAAATGAAACAACTGTAATACAACAATAATAAATCAATAAGAAAAGAATAGAGGCATAATAGAAATGGACTTGAGAGGCTCCCAATCAGGAAAAGTAAGAGAGAGGGCAAAGAAAAAGCACCAACGATGTTTAAGAGTACAGACAAACATTGATAATGTTATAAAGGGAGTTGCTATAAACTGTGAAAGAAAGCTTTAGAATAAGTTTGGATATAAATAAAGGAAATCGAAGCAAGGCAGGCTACGAAAGATCTCCAAATAATGCTACCAAAAAATTGTTTCACATGTCACCAATTGAAATATAGAATTAGGTGAGGGAAAATGAAGGAAATAATAAAAAAGAAAACCCAGCTCATTTACAGACAGCTTAGAAATACTCTGAGCCTGCACATGTCCTTTGCCATTCTCTCTCACTACTCTTTTCCTCACCCCACACCTTACACTACACAAGGACACACTTCTCCCTTCATTGCCATGTGGAGAAACCCGCTGCCATGACCCTCGAGGGCCCTCAAGAATTTTTCATACCTTTTGGTTAGCCTTATTTAGAGGCCCTTTTTGAGTCTGCCTTGTTGCGATTTTATTTATTTATATCCCAACTTGTTCCAGAGCTTGTGAGACTGTTCATACTGGCACCCTTCCTAACATCACAGGAGGGTCCAGATGAAGAGATGCAAAGTGAACATAGGTGGGCAAAAGTAGGTTTACAGTTGTAATAGAAACAATACAAAAATTAATAATACAAGAATAAACTGTGTTGTACATACAAATAAACCTACTTATGCCACCCTTGTATAGGTGCTAGTAGGTCCCTAAGAGAAAGACCTTGTTCTCTGCTTATTGTCCTATGCATAGGAACTTAGAAGGAGAAGCTGCCTGGTGCTGTCTGGGGTTGGAGACAGCCATTTGTTGGTCACAGAGCCCCGCCCTGCCTTAAAGCAGCAGAGAGATTCAAGTCAGTCATAGAAGTAGCAGAGCCTCCTGCTTAGGAGAGGCTAGAGACGGGAATGAGGATGGTTCTGTGGTCAGCTCCTATGAGGTGATGATGACAGAGACCCCAATAAGATGTTTCTATGTGGACAGATGTCTCAGCCCGATGTCCTGGGACTGTGTGGAGTCTGTAAACTGAATGCCATTCTGAGGGAAGTCAGAATGCAGAGATCCAGCTACTGTTACCCTGTCTGAAGGAGGATTCTACAAAATAGTAAATTGTTATAGCAAATGCAAGAGAATTATAATTTGTACCCCTGATTTTTGAGCTAAGATTCATTCTTTTACACTGTTTTCTCAGGGTGAACTAAGAACATACAAAGCTTTGAATACTGAATCCATAAATAAGAAGTGTCCTTTAAATAAACAAAAAGAATACTTTTGAAATTAACTTGCAACATTTCCCCCAACTGACTTCAGCAGTATTACATGCTTTCTTTTTTTGCTTAAACATTTTTTTAATTAAAAAAGCACCAAAACAATGATTAGTAAGCTTAACTCTATAAAAATATTATCAGTAAGGAGTTTAAAAAAAGTATTTTACATGCATTGCTTTAATTAATCTATTATTATTAATTTACTATTATTCTCACTTTTCAGATGAGGAAATTGAGGCACATTCTTTCAGTATGCATATCTGGTAGGTGGTAGGTTCAGGATTTTGGAAGGCAGCTATGCTGGATATTGTACCACCAACCCCAATGGCAGGATTTTGAACTTGGTCCCTCTGTCTCCAAAGTGTGTGGTCTTCATCATCAATGAGAATGGCTGTCACTGTCCTAGGAGGCTCTGTTCTGCTTCTCCATAGTTATCCTTCACATGCTACTTGCAGCTGTGATTAATATTAAGCAAGATCCTTTTCATAGCTCAGTTAATACCATAATTTTGGTGTAGAGCAAACAACCCTTCTTGCTGCAAATTAACACCTCCATAATAATCTCAGATATTCCTTGGAAGAACTCTTGAAAATGAGCACTTTTCCACAGAGGAGGACACTGAAACTCATTGGCTACATCCTCATTTAGGATTTCAACTGGGTTTTCTTTTCTTTTTTTTTTTTTAAGATTTAAGAAAAAATTACTATTTTTAGAGAGAGGGGAAGGGAGAGAGACAGAGAGGGAGAGAAACATCAATGTATGGTTGCCTTTCACCTGCCTCCAGCTACGGACCTGGCTGGAGACCTGGCTTGCAACCTGGGGGTTTTCTTTCTTTGTTATGTTCCAGTATCCCTCAAAAATACTCCAATTTGGGTACATTTTGAATTAAGTAGGTCATTGTGGTTTAGGTTGCAAACACATGAAGCATTTATAATATTGTTTCTGTAGAGAGAAATATATTCCTACTTCTGTACAGCTGATTTAAAAACTAAATTCTGGGACACAGCCCATTTAAAATTTGAGAATCGCTTACTTTGACACTAAAGGGGGAAAAAAGCTTAAATTGTGATAATATCTTTACTTCTAGATTTTTAAGGCTGTGAAAATATTCTATACCCCATGCAAAATGTTTAAATGTTTATTTGTTCAGTTAACGATATCAGCAGCATCAGCAGGTTAGGGGAAAGCTGAAACATGAGGTGAATATGCATGCTTGTGATTTGATTTTTTGTATATTATATGCTGATGAATTAATTTTTTTAGTGGGTTTGTTTCAAAAGGTGGAAAATGAGAAAAGGTGTTTGAAATGGGAAAAATAGTAAGGACATTCAGAGAACTTGAAAATTTTAGATATCACTTTTCTCTAGGCATCATCAACTTTTTAATGTGTTAATAAATAAAACTTATTATTGAAGTTTTTCATATCTTTCATTAAAGCAAAAAAAAAAAAATTACTATTAAGTGGAATTGAGGGCGGCTGTCTTGAGAAGTCTGGTTTTCATATTATAGCTGTAATATCCAAGGCCTAGCTACAAACTCCAGGAGTTTTCATTTCATAGAGAAACACATTGTGCTGTTATTTATTTATTTATTTTTAAAGATTTTATTTCATCATTTTTAGAAAAAGGGGAAGGGAGAGAGGCAGAGAGGGAGAGAGACATCAATGTATGGTTGCCTTTCACCTGCCTCCAGCCACAGACCTGACTGGAGACCTGGTTTGCAACCTGGTTATGTGCCCTGGCTGGGGAATCGAACCTGCGACCTTTGGGTTCACAGGCCGGCACCTTATCCACTGTGCCACCAGCCAGGGCTATGCTGTTATTTTTAAGGTATATCACCAATACATTTTCTTTACCCTTTCCTATACATTTTGATTTTTCTAGTTGATATGGCTCATGATTTATAAAAGACCTCCATCATCCTGTTACAGGGACCTGAGTCACCCTCTAGTCTAATCCCTCATATACTACACCCCCCCCCCCCCAAAAAAAAAAAGAAGAAGAAGAAGAAGATTGACTTGCCCAAATATAAGCCATCTGGAACTTTTTGCACTTCTTTTAAACTTAGAGTTGAGAGTGTACCTGAAGTGTAACTTTAATTATTTTTAAAAATATATTTTATTTATTATTTTAGAAAGAGGGGAAGGGAGAGAGGTAAAGAGGCAGAGAGACATCAATGTGTGGTTGCCTTTCATCTGCCTCCAGCTACAGGCCTGGCTGGAGACCTGGCTTGCAACCTGGTTATGTGCCTTGTCTGGGAATCGAACCAGTGACCTTTGGGTTTACAGGCTGGCGCCTTATCCACTGTGCCACCAGCCAGGGGATGACTTTTATTTTCTATTCCACAGTCTATAGCAATAATCTCAATTATTAGTTCAAGAATGGAAACTCTATTATGTCTAGCATAAAGTATTTATTTTCCATTTAAAAGTAGGTTTTAATTATAAAATTATTATATTCTTACTATAAATAATTTATACCATTTATAAGAGTAAACCAGTTAAGTTTACTCTCCAGATTTTATATGCATATAAAAATATATAAAAATAAATATAGATGTGTATACATGTTCTCATATATATATATATATATATATATATATATATACGCCTGTATTTCTTTCAAAAATGAAATCCTATTATAATAATATTTAACAATTTGATTTTAAAACTTCAAAACTTGTACATCACTTTTTACCATTATCATGAGATATGCTGTATTGCTATTTTTTATGCAATAGTTGCATCATTTTGCATTTTATGACGGTTTTAAAAATATCTACAAATTCTTGATGTTACTCAAATCAAAAGATAAAATTTCATTCTCCATACCATGAATATGAGTTGGCATTAGTAACTTGTTTCTAAGGTATAAAATGTCAGAGAAGTTTAAAATGTTTTCTTTCCCACTTACAAACATCCTTGGATATAGATAGCTTTCCCTATCTGTGTATATATTAAGATTACTTTTTATAAGTAGATATAAGGATATCCATATTTAAACTTTTGAAGAATATTTCTATATCTTCAAGATGGTTATATAGCAGTTTATCCTTCTATTCACAGAATATGAAAGTTTTCATTTTCCTATACATTTTTCTCTAGGCATCATCAAATTTTTAAAGTGTTAATTAATAAGTAAAACTATGTTTTTATTTTATTTTTTCATTTTAAAATTAGTTCTATTAGTTTTAAAATTTCTTATTATTCTATTACATTTGTTTAATCTGTGTCTTTCTCCCCATCTTTGTTCAAATATGATTAACAAATAAAAGTATTTAAAGTGTATGACTTATGTTTTGATATACATACACATTGTGAAATGATCACTATAATTAAGCTAAGTAACATATCCATCACCTTATGCAGTTACCATTTTTCTCTTTTAATTCTTTTTGTAGTGAGAATACTTGTTCTCTACTATATTAGAAAATTTTAAAACACAAAACAGTATTGTTAGCTATATTCATTAGATATTCAGAACTTACTCATCTTGAAAACTGAAACCTTGCAACCCTTGACCAACATTTCCCCTTCCCTGTGTAGCCCCTGGTAACCCTCTGCTTCTATAAGTTTGACTATTTTTGTTTTATGTATGAGGAGATTATACAGTATTCATCTTTCTTTTTTTCTGTGTCTGGTTTGTTTCATTTAGCGTAATGCCTTCTAGGTACATCCAAGTTGTCACTTATGTCAGGGTTTCCTTTTTTTTTTTTAAGGCCAAATAATAGTCCATTATATATAGATAGTTCATTTAAATTTTTAAAAATCACTTTTAAATTATAACTGACATACAATACTATATTAGTTTCAGGTATATACCCTGTGATTAGACATTATATATCTTCCTAAGTGATCATACTGTTAAATTTTGAACCCATTGGATACCATACATAGTTATTAGAATATTACTAAGTTCTGTATGCTGTACCTAACATCCCCATAGATATTCTGTAACAACCAATTTGCAATTTTTATTTTTTAAATGAAATTTATTGGGGTTACATTGGTTAATAATATGTAGGCTTAAGGGGTACAGTTCTATGATACATCTTCTGTATATTGTATTGTGTATTCACCACCTTAAGTCATGTCTCTTTACATCACCATTTGTTCCCTTCTTATCATTTCCTACCTTCCCACACATCCATCCCTCTGGTAATTGCCATAATGTTTAGATACGTGATTTTATTTAGCCATTCATCTGTTGGTGGGCACTGGGGTTTTCATATCTTTGCTAGTATGAATAGTGCTGTACTGAACATGATACTGCAGATCTCTCTTTGAGATTACTGACCTCACTTCCTTTGGATATATACCCAGAATTGGAATTGTGGGATCATAAGGAGTCCTATTTGTAATTTTTTGAGGAATCTCCATACTGTTTTCCATAATGGATGTACTAACTTACATTTTACTACATTGTATGAAGAAGGTTTTCCTTTTCTTCTCATCCTTGCCAATCAACACCAGTTATCTTTTGCCTTTTTGGTAATAGCGACTTTTACATGTGTGATAATCTCATTGTGGTTTTGATTTGCATATTCCTGATGATCCATGATGTTGAAAATCTTTTCATATTCCTATAGGCCATTTGTATTGCCATTTTTAGAGAAATGTCTACTCAGGCCCTTTGTTCATTTTTAAATTGGGTAATTTATGTTTTTCTATTGAGATGTTTGAGTTCTTTATATATTTATAAATTGTTTGTGGATATTTACTGCCATTCCACAGATTGTCTCTTCACTGTATTGATTTTTTCCTTTGCTGTACAGAAGAATTTTAGTTTAATTAACTTATCTAGTTGTCCTTTTATTTATTACACTTTTGGCATTCTATTCAAGAAATCATTTTCCAGACCAATGTAAAGACAGGTTTCCCCTATATTTTCTCCCAGAAGTTTTATGGTTTTAAGTCTTATGTTTAAGTTTTTAATCCACTTTGTGGTAGTCTCTGTGTATGGGGTAGAATAAGGGCCCACTTTTATTCTCCTGCATGCGGATATCTAATTTTCCATTCCTATAAAATTCTACATCGTAAATATTTTAGATTTTTTGGTCATCCAGTATTTGCCACAACTACTCAATTTTACTATTGCGGCAGAAAAACAGTCATAGACAATATGTAAGTGAATGAACTTGCTTGTTTTATAATACAACTTATTGACATGGAGACTTGAATTTTATGTAATTTTCAATTATTATAATAGTACTTTTGCTTTGCTTATTTTGAACCATGTAAAAATGTAAAAACCACTTTAACTCTAGGGACAAACAAAAAGTAGGTTGGTGTTCCTTCTGTTAGCATATGCCTCTGACTCCTAAGTGTGACTCTTTTGGTTCATAACTAAAACCCTGGAGTTTCACTGAAATCTCCCATTTCACTGGCTTTGAATTCCAATCTCTGTCTCCATGGCTTCTGTAATCTTTGCTCAGGTTTTAGCTTCCTATCTACTGTTTTCTAATGGATTTATTGCAATGTTATCCTGTACATGTGGTATTTAAGAGTCAGCCAATATTTGGATGAAAATTTGTAGTCAGCTCTTGGACTTATTTCTCTGAGATTCCTTCTTTCTAATTTTATTCTTTATGTCTCAGATATTTGGGGAGCTCCATACTCTAACATTCACCACCTCAGCCCAGATTGACTGATGCTTTCTGCATAGGTTCTTCTGCCCACTTCTTCATATACAGAAAATTAGACAATGTCGAGAGAAAGTGTCAATTTGGATAGAAGGTTTATTAGGTTAGCTTGAATATGAATATTACTTTGTGTTCTCTTCTTTCAAAGATTGTAATTCCTCAGATACTACTTTCAATTTTTAAACTCCATTGTCTTCAAACAGTTGTTATATATGTGTATATTGAGTCAAGCTTTTATTCTTGCTCTTAATAAGAGAAAATTCATCTACTTACTGAAAGCATAAGGTCTATATAGGCTTTTTAAATTGATATGTGGTAAAAAATATAGATATACACACATGATAGTATATGTATATATATGTATATATGTGTATATATATGTATGTATTCTGTTGTACATTTTAATAAATATTTTGGTTTCAAGCTTTACATTTAAATCAATTTTTACATTTAAATCATTTTGATAAAAAATATAAAAGAGGATTTCTGTTTTTTTTCTCAAATATCCCACCAGTTTTTTTTTAAGATTTTATTTACTATTTTCAGAGAGAGGGGAAGAGATAGAGGCAGAGATGGGGAGAAACATCAATATATGGTTGTTTTTCACCTGCCTCCAGCTATCGACCTGGGTGGAGATCTGGCTTGTGGGAATTGAACCAGTGACCTTTGGATTTGCAGGCAGGTGCCTATCCACAGAGCCACCAACCAGGGCTTCCCATCAGTTTTTTTTAAAATAACTGACTATTGATTTGAAATGCCATATTTGTAATATATTGAACTCCTAATTGTACAAGGATATATTCTGAGATTCTCTACTATACTTCACTGTCTATCTGTATATGGACTAAGGTTATGCTATCTCAGAATACATTTAATTTTTTTTTTAATTTTTAAAAATATTTTATTTATTATTTTTAAAGAGAGAGTTAGGGAGAGAAACAGGGAGGGAGAGAGACATCATGTATGATTGCCTTTTACCTGCCTCCAGCCATGGATCTGGCTGGAGACCTGGCTTGCAACCTGGTTATGTGCCCTGGCTGGGGAATCAAACCAGCAACCTTTGGGTTTGCAGGCTGGCACCATATCCACTGTGCTACCAGCCAGGGCCAGAGTACATTTTATTATCAGGAAAGTCTATTTCTGTATTAGTCCACTATTTCAGAAATTTTCTAGTTATTACTTAATGTGTATTTGTTCCAATGAACTTTAGAATTAGTTGGTAAATTATTTATTAAAGAAGTACAACATCAAAAGCATAGTCAACAGAAGATAAATATAGGTAAGCTGGCCTTTACAAAAAAGAAAAACTTTTGTGCATCAAGAAACACTTATCAACAGAATGAAATGGTAACAGATAGAGCAGTGAGTGTCAACTGATGTGCTGCAGCAGACTGGTGTGCTGCAAGGAGTTTTAAAACATGCGATACCTAACTATTTAGTCAGGGACACTGACCTCTTTTCCCTTAAATTGTCAAGTAAAAAAATGACAATAGCCAACACAATAATAAATGTTGGGTGTGAATAAGTAAAAATTATAAATATTTTCTGTCAGATTATCAAAAATATACTTTTCAGTATACTGCAGAATTTTAATAATTAGTTTACATGTGCCATGAAATAAAAAAGTTAAAATCACTGCCACAGTGTGGAAGAATATATTTGCAAGTCATTTTTTATTGACACATGGAATCTATAAAGAACTTCTACCACTCACTAACAACAATAAAAACAAACAGTCCAATAAATAAATGGGTTAAAGACTTGAACAAGCATTTCTCCAAAGAACATATAGAAATCAATAAATACATGAAAAAATGCTCAATATCACTAATCATTAGGGAAATGAAAATCAAAACCACAATAAGATATCACTTATTCAATAAGATAGCAATTAATAAATAATAAAAATGACAAATATTAGTAACGATGTGGAGAAATCAATACCTTTATATATCATTCTTGGAATATAAAATGGTTCAGCCACTGGAAAATAGGATATGATGATTTTTAAAAAATAACTTGATTAATAAAATTAATTTTAAATTAATAGAATTACCATATGATCAATAGCAATGACAGTTCTGGATATGTACACAAAAAAATTGAAAATAAGGGCTCAAACAGATATTTTACACCACTATTCTTAGCAACATTGCTCACAATAGTCAAAAGGTGGGAACAAATCAAGTATCTAGCAAGAATTGAATGGATCCAGAAATATGAAATATACATATACAATGGAATATAATCCAGCCCTAAGAAGGAAAAACAATTCTGAGACACCGTTACATTAATGCACACTGAAGATACTATACTAAGTAAAACAAACCAGTAACAAAAGGACAGATATTGTATGTTTCCACTTAAATGAAGTAGCTAGAGTAGTCAAATACATAACAAAAAGGAAAGTTGAATGGTGACTGCTAAGGGCTGGAGAATGGAAGGAATGAATAATTAGTGTTTAACAGGTTTTGGTTTGAGAAAGTGAGAAGTTCTGAAGATGAATGGTGGTGATGCTATCCCAGCATGTGAATGTACCTAATGTCACTGAACTGTACATATATGTAAAATTGATTCAAGTGGTGAATTTTATATTCTCTGTATTTGACCATAAGCAAAATATTTTTAGAAAGATAAAAAGGAAGTGAAGACCAATTTATAATTGCTACTGGGATTGATGAAGTTGACAATTAAAAAAATATCATGTCTTACTAAGAATAAGAAGTATCTTTCTGTTCATTTTTTATGCTTCTCAGTAGACATTAAATTTTTCTTCACATAGGTTCTGAACATTTCTTGTATCTTATGATTTTTATTTGTTTGCTTTTTGTTATACTTTTGAAATTAAGTTTTCCATTTTTAGATGATTTTTGTTTGAATATAAAATAGTGTTAGTTATTTTATATTATTTTTAACCAGGCATCACCTTTTTCTTACATGTTTTTCTCTAGTATTATGTTAATTTCTTTAAACAAGTATTGATTGAGTATAAGTTGAGTATAAATAAATTTGAGTATAAAGAACATATTCCGACCCTCAGAATCTTGCAATTCACCTGGGAAGTAAAAAATAAAACATAACATAGAACTTTTTTTTTTTTTTCACCTGGAAGATTGCCTATATTCCAGACTTCCATTTTCTGAGAAAAAATAAACCTTCTAAAACCAAGTCATTTTCTTACCTCACTAAATTAATACAGCCTTTAAAATGGTATGCTAATCTTTATGAAATACTGTGTATTTTATATTATATTTTGTTGTAGCTGTACCAGAAAAAAATTAGTGCAGGCAGTCACTTAAGGTATGGTCACACCAGGACCTTGAGGACAACCCTAATGGTAATAGTCAATGCCCTGGGCATCTTCCTACAGGCAGAGGCTACAGATTCCATTCCATCTCTGTTCTTGGTCAACTCAAGTGTTGTTGGTCAGGGACCACTGACCCTGGTGTGGTCTTTCCCATTTCAGATGCCGTATATCTCATTCTTGAGTGTGCACCTCAATCACATTAGAAACTAGTAAAATCTTTTCCCTGCGCCTGGCAAGGAGTTCCTGGCTCAGACCTGTTGTGGGGCTCATCTATCAGTATTTTAAATGTGAATCAGGTAATTTTGCTGCTGCAGGTAATTCATGAACCATACTTTGGGAAATAGTATTTTTCTATAGTAACAACTTCAACAACTATCCCCAAACTACTTTTTATTGAGCCTGGTAGGCACTGTAGTGTTTTTCTTTTTAAATGTCTAATTTCATGTTCCTATCTCTGGTATAATTATGATGCCTTACCATATTCATCCCTGCCTGATGGCAGTGCACACACTGACTTCTCTCTTTTGTCAGCATAGATACCTTTCTTGCCTCTACTTGTCTCTTTAAAATCCCTTTAGTCCCTTGCTATTGTGCTTGGTGCATCTGATTTTCCCTGACTATTATGGCCTTTCCAGTGATCCCCAGTTGCCTCAGCATGTGACATTACCACCTCTGCCATTCCAGCTGGGTTAAAGATGTGCATACTCTATTAACCTCTGAGTCTTCATTTAGCTTTCCAGTTACCACCAATTGCTTGTCGCATATTCTAAATCCCAAAGAACTCAGAGACAATAGTCCTCTCTAGCCATAACTATATGGAATCCTGTTATTTATTTCTGCAGATTCCACCCTGTCCAATTACTCTTCACATTCAAATTTATGTAGTCTACCTATCAAAGACCTCCTGTTACCACATTTTCCCCAGTTTAAACAGTGTAATTTTATAAAACCATTAATTAAATTAAAAAATCCCAATAAGCATGCCTCCTCCTGTCACTCCTAGTGGTCGTATATGCTGATGAAATTGAGATACAACATGGTCATTTTGGTTGCCTGGTATATTTATAAAAATGGCATGCCATCTCTACATTTTCTCTAAACCTTAGATTCTGGATTTATTATAACTAAATGTTCATATAGTATTGCCTGGTCCCATGTAACATTCCATGCAGCCACCAACTATACTCCTATTGAAATCTGGATAAGCCATTCTTGTAGATGTATATGCTGTTTCCCTTTGGAGTAGTGGTGCCTAACCTGTGCCAGTGTGGATCCCTCTCTGATCAGTTTTTCTTTTTCCCACAGCTGAACTCTTTCTTCCACTTTATTCTAACACTGAATGAAGATCAGGTATTCTCAAAGCTTTCTTAATGCTGGGGCTGTGAGGCTGATAGTATCAGCATATTGAATAACAAAGACATTAGGGCAGGAAGCAATTCATTATCACATTATGTATCATGCCGCTTTTTAATCTTCAAATCAATTCTATATGAACAAGAAGATTAAGCATATTGCTCACTGTCATACTGCTTCAACATGTGAGGACTGCCTGCCACTTTTCATGATTGTCTAGGCACCCACATGGAAATTGCAATTTTGCCAAAGGAGCCCTGGCAAACCTCATCCCCTTTGCTGGTTCATAGCAACCTAATATAAACATGAAAAGTGGCACAATGACTAGTTATAACTGGATAACGGCACATTAGCATTTCAACTCCTTCCCTCTGACTATGAATATGCCTGCTGGAATTTTTGGTAGTTGCCTAAAAGCCTTCATCTTCTCAGGAAAGCTGGCAACCATTACACTTTTCCTCATTTTTATTTGAAAATCAGCATTAAATCTATCCAAGATAAAAAGGGTCTAGGGCTTTGCACATTCCTTTTACATTTCTAATCCATGTAATGCACTATATATATGTTTATATATATTTATATACATATAATTGTTGTTATATTACATTCATCTCATTTTTCCCCCTCTGCTCTACCCTTCCCCCCTTCTTATCCCCCCTCACAGTCCAGCCCACATTTTGTTTGTGCCCTTGGGTCATCCATGCTAGTTCCTTGACTAAACTTCCCCTTCCTTACCTCCTTCTCCCCTACCCTACCCCCTCCCCTCTGTACACTAAAAGTGTGTTCCCTGTATTTATGTCTCTGGTTCTGTTTTGTTTGTTTGTTCATTAGTCTCCTGTATTAAGTGAGAACATGTAGTATTTCATTTTTACTGCCTGGCTTATCTCACTAAGCATGATACTCTCCAGTTCCATCCATGCTATCACAAATGGTAGGAGTTCTCTCTTTCTGCTGCATAGAACTCCATTGTGTATATGTACCAAAGTTTTTTGATCCATTCATCCACTGAAGGGCACTTAGGTCATTTTCAGCACTTGGCTATTGTAAATAGTGCTGCTATGAACATAGTGGTGCATAGGTTCTTCTGAGTTGGTGGTTCATGATTCTTTGGGTATAATCCTAGCAGTGGAATCACTGGGTCATAAGGCAGTTCTATTCTTAGTTTTTTGAGGAAATTCTATACTGTCTTCCATCATGGCTGCACTAGTCTGTATTCCCACCAGCAGGGCACAAGGGTTCCCTTTTCCCCACATCCTCGCCAGCACTTGTTCATTGACTTATTGATGATGACCATTTTGACAGGTGTGAAGTGGTATCTCATTGTAGTTTTAATTTGCATCTCTCTGATGGCTAGTGATGTTGAGCATTCTGTCATGTGCCTGTGGGTCCTTTGTATATCTTCCTTGGAGAAGTATTTGTTCAGGTCCTTTGTCTATTTGTTAATTGGGTTGTTTGTCTCCCTGGTATTGAGTCATTTTAGCTCTTTATATATTTTGGAGATCAAACCCTTGTCTGAGGTATCATTGGCAAATATGTTTTCCCATATGGTTGGTTGTCTTTTATTTTCTTGATGTTTTCTTTGGCTGAGCAGAAACTTTGTAATTTGATGTAGTCCCATTTGTTTATTTGTTCTTTTATTTCCTGTGTCTTGGGAGATATTTCAGTGAAAATTTTGCTGCATGGGATATCTGCAATTTTTTTAACCTGTTTTCCTCAGAGACAATATTAATACATAGTGCAAGTTCTTAGTCTCAGAGTAGAGTATCTCAACTTCAACATCATTGACACATTGGGCTGATTATTATTTTTTTGTTGGGGACTATCCTGTGCATTGTAAGATGTTTAATAGCATCCCTAACCTCTACTGACTAGGTTTAAGTAGCACCACTCTGTGCCCCATGTGACAACCAAAAATGTCACCTGGCATTGCCAAGTGTCCCTGGGGAGTAAAACTGTCCCTGCTTAAGACCACTGCCTTAGAGAAAATGAAATTTAAGCAATGCAGTGTATATTTTATTTACTCTTTAATTTGTTTTAAAGATAATTTACATGACTTTAGTGAATTAGAAAGAGTTCACTCTCAGTCTAAAAGTTAACAAAGCAGTGATGAACTTCTCAAAGGAACAGGAATGCTGATACTAAATAAGGTACCCACACAAACAAGCTGCCATCTGAATTTATTATAGTTAAGAGCTCAGCCTAGACCAAAGACATTTGATGTTAAGTGCACATTCAGTAATATATTAAACCAGGATGATTATACTATGAATTAACTCATGTGAAAAGATAACATAAGGCATTTCTATAAAACAAAGCTGTTATTTTTGTTATCTAATTCTTAAAGCTTACTTGTGACGTTCATCTGATACCATGACTCACACAGTATCTGCATGTTCAATAAATACCTGATGAAAGAATGCTCATTGACACAGAAAAATGTGTATATGTGAGTGGGTGGATATAGAATGAGTTTCAGGGTTTTCTCTCTTAAAGTATGATCTCCAGTACTAGGACTAAATGTGGTCAGGAGATCTGTAATACTGGAGTCACCAAAAAGATTGATAAAAATGAAGAATCTCAGGTCTTATCTTTGACCTACTAGGTTATTAATTTCATCACTATCCCAGGTGATGCTTTTCCAAATTAAAGATTCCTAAGCACTGCCCATGAACACTAGCTTTTCTTATTATTACAGGATACATTTTGAGAAAGAATTCTATAAAATATCAGTTTTGGGAAGAGTGTGTTAAGTAAAGTAATACAGGTTCTTCTACAGCAGTACCTCTCAAGAAATATCTGTGTTTAAATTCTGACTTTCCAAAGTTGGGAAGTGGTGAGAGATGTTAAGCAGGAATTTCCAAATTTATTAATGATGGAATCTTTTTCTCATTGGCATAATTTTAAACATGTTTTGTTGTTATGTGGTAGAGACCTTCAATTTATAATTAAGCAGCACATGGATCATAAGTAAATACCTTAATCAGCTAATCATGGTTAATTATTACTGATAATATGTTGAGTGGAAGGACAAAATAGTCCTTTCAGAAGAGAAAACTAATTATCATCATCATTAAACAAGAAACAAACAATAAAACATAATTACTTAGAGTACTAACTACTTATATTTAAAAACTATTAGCAGCTTTTCTCACTCCCCCCATCTTGGCTGGCTGCTCTTGGTTGGGGGCCATTTTGCACCTAAGGCAGGAAGATGGTGTTCACAAAGAGGACAAAAAGAGTCACTGGAATCAATCAACTCTAAACTCCAACCTGTTATGAAAAGTGGAAACTATGTGCTGGGGTATAGCAGACACTGAAGATGATCACACAAGGCAAAGTGAAACTGTCCAGCTTTGAGGAAATCTGAAATAGAATACTGTGCTGTATTGGCCAAGACGGCTGTCCATTACTACAGTGGCAAGGATATTGAACTGGGCAAGGTGTGTGGAAAATATGACAGAGTATGCACACTGGCTATCATTGATCCAGGTGATTCTGATATTTTTAGAATCATGACAGAACAGACTAATGAAAAAATAAAATAATGTTAAATTTTCCTTTAATAAAACTGACCAGAGCTTGGCTTAAAAGAAAAAACATATTAACAAAATGAAACAACAATTAAGGTAATTGGCTCATACATTTAGCACATGTATAAATTATTTTTGGAATGAAATTTTCTGAATTGTTGAAAAGTATTTTTGCATAAATTTATTTCTTATTGCTTACAAAATTTTGAGTATTAGATTTAGAATAAATAACCATTAAATTTTTTAAAAAAGAAATCCACTTTATCAAGTATGATTAACATACACAAAACTATACATAGTATTTGAGATAAATATACAACTTAATAAATTTGGAGAGCAATATACACCTGTGTAACCATTTGCACAATCTATGCCATAAACATCTATTACCTCTAAAAGTTTCCTTCTGCCTGCTCACATACAAAATAAATATTTTTATGTTGATAGAAAATGTGTAAAATATGTAATAGTATAAAAAGAAAATGTTATAATTTACTAATTATAGAGCACAGATGCTGCTTAAATTTTTTTCCTTTAGTCCTCTTTTCTGTATATTTATGCATATAAAATGTTAAAAATACATATAATATCATGTATTTTATTTTTTAATTTAATATTATACCATGAACATTTTAAAGTTATTTAAAGTTGTTTGAAGATATAATATTTAAAGAATAAATAATATCTCATTAGATGGACTTTCCATAATTTACAGTCACCTTTTGGTGAGAGATTTTTAGGCTGTTGATACAATTTCATTCTCAAAAATAATGCTCAGAAAATTTTTATTTGAAAAATTCTAATCATTCTTGGAATAAATATCAAGAAATGAAATTTTCAAAGGAAAAAATATCAAAGGATAATTTTTAAAATGAGAGATTTTAAAGATTTACTATATTCTTCATTTTAATTTAAATATTCTTAGGACTACATCTTTAATTTTGTTATGTAAGGCAAGATAATATTTGACATCAGTATTCATTATGTCCATGGAAAGTATAATTTTAAGTATATTTTATTGATTATGCTTATACTGTTCTCCCAAATTCTTTTCCTTTTCTTCCTCTCCACCCACAACTTCCATTCCCTCCTACAGTTCCACCCCACTTTGCTCATGTCCATGGGTTGTGCAAATAAATTTTCTGATCTCACCTTTTCCTCTATTATTCTTAACTTCTTCCTGTTGATCTTGTACCCACCAATTATGTTTCTCAATCCCTGCACCATTGCCCTGTTTCACCTCCTTCACTTCCCAGCTGAAAACCCCCCAGTGATTCCCATACCTATAATTCTGGTCCTATTCTGGTTGTTGCTTACTTTATTTTTATTTTTATTCTTTAAGTTCTATTGTTGATAGTTGTGAGTTTGTCATTTTAATTTCATAATTTTGATTCTCTTCTTAAATAAGTCCCTTTAACATTTCATGTAATAATGGCTTGATGATGATGAACTTCTTTAGCTTTACCTTACATGGGAAGCACTTTACCTGCCCTTTCATTCTAAATGATAGCTTTCCTGGATAGAGTAATTTTGGTGATAGGCACTTGCTTTTCATCACTTTGAATACTTGTTGCCAGTCCCTTCTTGCCTGCAAAGTTTCTTTTGAGAAATCAGCTGATAGTTTTATAAAAACCCCTTTGTAGTTTACTCTCTTGTTTTCTCTTGTTGCTTTTAAGATTCCCTCCATATCTTTAATCATTGACATTTTAATTATGATGTATCTTGGTGTGGTCTGATTTGGATCTAACTTGTTTGGGACTCTCTGTGCTTCCTGAACTTGTATGTATATTTCCTTTACCAAATCAGAGAAGTTTTCTTTTATTATTTTTTTCAAGAAGTTTTCAAGTTCTTGCCCTTCCTGTTATGCTTCTGGTACCTCTATGATTTGAATGTTGGCACATTTAAAGTTGTCCCAGAGATTTCAAAGCCTTTCCTCAGTTTTTTGTTTTGTTTTTTTCAATTCTTGCTTCTTTTCTCCTGTATTGGTTGACTGTTCATTTCTTCTTTTATGTTTCAAATCATTGATTTGAACACCATTTTCCTTTCCTTCACCATTGGTTTCATGTATATTTTCCTTTATTTCACTTAGCTAACCTTCATTTATTCCCTTCTGCATTTGCCATATTTAAGTATACATGTCAAGTCTGTGAGCATCTTTAACACCAGTATTTTAAACTATGCACCTGTTAGGCTGGCTATTTCTTCATTGCTTAGTTCACCCCGGGGACCTTAACTGTTCCCTGTTTTGAGCCATAGTTCTTTGCTTCCTCAACTTGACAGATTCCTGTGTTTGCCTCTGTGTCTTAGGTAGAGCTGTTTTACCTATGATATTGTAAGGGGCAGAACTTTATATATTTGTCGGTACAGGTGGCCTGTTTTGCTATGTTGTTGCACTTTATGTTGGGTAGGGATCTGAGAGGAAACAATGATGCTTGCTCAGCCCTTACCCCTTTCCAGGCCTTCTTCCTGCTTCCAGTATGGGACAAGCTCTTTTCTGATTGTTGCCATGGCTGTGGTTCCTAGGGTGGGTGACCTGTGGACATTCTAGGACTGTGGGGGCCTCTAAACATACAGACTGCTGAGAGATCAGCAGTTTCTTTCTCTGCCCTAGCTCCCACTGGTTATCACAGTCAGAAGTGATGGGCCTTTCCCCCCAAGTGCTGGATCTGTGAGTCATGTGGTCTGGTGTAGTGCTAGGAGCACTCACTAGATGTCCCTACTGTGATGGTGCTTTCTGCTAGTTGGCCACAGTTGCTGTCCTACTACAGGTGCTATGCTACCAAACCACACTTCACCGAACTGCTCTGCCAAACCACATCCTCTCTGTCCCAGCTCCTACCTGTCTGGATGAGTATTTCTTCTTTATATTTTTTGTTTGTTGTACTTCCATGCAGCTTGATATTCTGGAATTTCTGGTTGTCCCTAGTTTTGAGGTAGATGTATCCACTTTTTTATTGTGGGGGGAGATGCAACATGTCTATCTATGCTTCCATCTTGTATCTCTCAGAAAGTATACTTTTATAATGAGCTTTTTTTGTGTGTTACATTCATATTCTTCACTGTTCTCATAGAACTCCAACTATTAGTTTTCTAGCTGGAGTACTTGGCCTCGTAGTTGACTGTCACAATGACTGACTCAGATCAAATGACATTCTATTAATTCGATTTCAGTTAATAGGGCTATAATTAAAAAGAAGAGAAAATAAAAGATTCAGAATCTATCAAAAGCTGTTTCTCTAGTGAAATCTTGAAAACTTTCCCAGGAGTCTCTTAAGTTTTTGTTATACATATGAATCATCTCATGGTATGACTGATGTCAGTTTTCTTACCATTGTTCAATCACATCATTCATTTTTATTTAATAAGAGATTTTAGATGAAGAAAATATTTGACAAATTAATATTATGAATGAATAATAATGCTATGAGCATATACATATATATTCATGAGAGTAGGTTATATAGATTTATAAACATACATATCATATATAAAGAGTGAGATCTTTTATAGTCACTCATGCTTTGTGAACTTTATCTGAGAAAGTTGCATGCTTGACCATAGGGCTTTTGCTTCAAAGAAGAAATTGAATTTGCCTCTAACAGGCTATTTACTCACAATTGCTAGGTGTAAAAGTAGATTATTAGGGTCATGGCATTTCAGGTTTACTCTCTTTTCTTGGATATTATTTCTGAGAGAAGTTCAAGCTAGAGCAGCAAGTGAAGAACAAGTTTATCAAAAATCATTTTCAAGGCTATTTTGTTATAAGCCTTAAAATGTGAAAAGTCCATAGAGTATCTCATACAGAATTTGGTACATAGTAGGCACTTGAACATTTGATTTTGATTTGTTCTGCTCAGGCTTAATTATATAAATAAAGGTCAAAATAGTGGGTGAATTTTTTATGCATTGGTACAGTAAACTGGTAATGGACATGGGTTACTTCTATATCTTGGCTATTATAAATAACACTACAATAAACACAAAGGTGCATACATCTTTTTGAATTAGTGTTTTGGGTTTTTTCAGATACATATCCAGAAGTATATATCTGAAAACTATAAACTGGATCATAAGGCAATTCCATTTTTAATTTTTTGAGGAACCCCCACAGTTTTCCACAGGAGCTACACCAATCTGCACAGAATACACTATCTTTTAGTAGCTGCCATTATGAAGTAATGCTTGGGCTAAAGCCAACCCTGAATACACTGTCTTTTTTTTTTTTTTTTTTTAATATCTTTTTTTTAATTCAAATACCATTTTGATCACTGATGGTCCAAGAACATTCAAATAATAAACCAAAATGAGACAGATGTTAAAGATTGGTCTTCAAACATTATAGCCAATGATGCCAGGCTTGCCTATGATCTCGCTGATGTAAAACCACATCCCCACCTCAGTGGCCACCGAACCATTCAGCAGAGCTTCCTTAACTGTGAGTTGTTTGAAGCTACCAGTTCAAGCACTATTGACTTTTTTTTTCAAGCTGTTGGGATCTCAGCAGGGGTTGGAGGAATCAGCTCAACCTTGGCATAGTGCCAGAATGTGACCAATCGAGGTTTGGAGTAAGTCACAGTAGCATTTACCAGTGCTAGGGCCTTCTCAGCTAGGTTATGGAGAAATTGAGCCATGGCTACAGAATGGAAATTCTACGGCACCGCCAGCCAGCTGAAAGTCACCCCTACACTGTCTTTTAATTCCAAGAAATATAGACATGTTGAATTCTAATCTAACCAGACTAACAAATAAGTGTGTATATTATAAATTAATTACTGTTTTATTATAACTTATTTGCATTTTTTTTCATTATAGTTTACATTTAATATTTTATATTAGTTTCAGGTGTGCAGCATAGTGAATAACCACATACTTTGCACAGTGGTCCCCCAATATTTCCAGTACCCACCAGGCACCATATAGTTATTACAGTATTACTGACTATATTTTCTATGTTGTAATTTACATTTCTGAGACTATTTTGTGATGAACAATTAGTACTTTTTACTCCTTTCATCTTTTTCACTTGGCTTACCAAGCTCTCTTTCCTTAGGCAACCACCACTTAGAGTTTAATTTTTAAAGGTGATGAAATTATTTTTGTAAGAAATTTGGAATCAATGTTTATCCATGCTCTTTATTTCTATTGCTTCTGCCCCAAACTTTGAGTAATTTGGGATATCCTAGAAATAAAAGAGGTGGCTAGCTTCACCATTGTTAGCCTCATTTATATAAAACCTTTTGACAGGTCTGGACTTGTGTTTGTAGATGCATGTAGCAAAGATATTCTCCTTGACAAAAGAAAGATTACTTATGACAACTATGGGACATTTAGACAATGGAATACTACTTGGCTATAAAAAAGAAGAAACATTTTACCCTTTACAACAGTATGAATGGACCTGGAGAACATTATGCTAAGTGAAATAAGTCAATCAGGGAAACACAAATATGATTTTACTCATATGTGGAACCTAATGAACAAACTGAACTGACAAAAAAAATGGGGACAGACTCATAGATGGAGAAGAAGATGATAGCTAGTGATAGGGAGGGAGGTGAGGGGGTGGAGGGATTAAGCTAAAAAGTAAAAGGACTCATGGACATGGACGACAGTGTGGTGATTGCCAAGGGGAGGGGGCTAGAAGGGGACTAAATGGTAATGAAAAAATGCAAAACAAGATTAAATTAAAAATAAAAATATAATAAATGCTTTTTCCATTTTCTTAGGAAGTGATAAATAGTTAACCCAGAAGTAAAATTTTTAATGAAGTTATTTAGAATGGTCAAAGTAGTATATTTTCAGTATAAATTTGTCTGATTTGGGCTGTTAGTAATAGCAAACTCGGGAATCTATTATTTTAAATGTTATTGTCTTAACAGTCCCACTATCTGCACATTGAAGACATCAGTCATTGATAACATACACATGTACACACATATAAACACTTGGTGTGGCTTTTAATCAATGGCGCACTATCATTTACACAGTACTATTTTAACCAACTTTGCCTCTATTTATGTACTAATGTATTTATTATTTAAAATTGGATAGCATACCCTTTTTACTCATCCTATCTTTTCTAAAACTGTGTGTGTTCTCCTCTTATACCCATACCCCTTCTTCACTCTTCACTGATGACATTTATGTCTGGGAATACTCTTGCTTCTAACAGTCTTTGTATTCCTTTTGAACTGGCTTGATTGTGTAGATTCCAATGTCTCATCCCCTTTAATGATATTCCCCGTATTAATTTTATCAGAGATTTTTTAAGACAATTATCCCAATTACCTGGTATTAATTGGTGTGGGAGAGCTTTTTGTTTGTATCTGTTTCTATTTTAATCCTTGAAGATATGATATTGCACACCTTGAGGATTAGGACTTCATCTGTCTTATATTGGGTCTTTGGTTCCTGACAAGCAAAGGTCAAAAATGCTTTGCTTGATAAATTTGGTATTCATGCTATTCCTTACATACAATAACATTTCAACCTCTCTTCTTAAAATGTTTTTTTCACACAAAGATAAATACCATATGATTTTACTAAATGTGTAATTTAAAGGATGAGATAAATGAACACACAGAACAAACTGAGGATGACCAGATGGGAGGGGAGTTTGGGGGCTATATGAAAAAAGCAAAGGGATTAAGAAGTACAGATTGGCAATTATACAGTAATATTGGGGATATAAAGTAGAGCACAAAGAATATAGTCAATAATATTATAATATCTATGTGTGGTGCCAGGTGGGTACTATAATTATCAGGGGGATCACTTTGTAAAGTATATAATTGTCTAACCATGCTGCACACCTGAAACTAATGTAAAATAATACTGAATGTCAAATTGAAAAATAAGAAAGTTTCTTCCTTATATGTATATTCCCATGACTCATTTGCTCATTCAGATTTCTGCTGACATATCATTTCTGTAGGGGAGCTTGCTGTAAACCATGAAATCTTGAAATCTTAGATAGAGTGCAGTCACTCATAAACCCACGCATACTCTCATTATTGCCTTGCATTTTGTTTTTCTCATGGGATTTACCAGTACCTTAAACAGTATTTGTTTATTGTTTCTTTCATTAAATATGAGTCATCCCAAGGAAAGGGAATGTGTTCATTGCCAGTATATATAAGAGGTCTGGCATATTGCAGCCATTTGATAAATATTAATTCAATGAGTAAATTACTTGATTAAGCACCTGGCTGGTGGTGCAGTGGATAAAGCACTGACCTGCGAACCCAAAGGTCACTGGTTTGATTCCCAGCCAGGGCTCAGAATCAGGTTGCAAGCCAGGTCTCCAGCCAGGTCCATAGCTGGAGGTAGGTGAAAAGCAACCGTACATTGATGTCTCTCTCCCTCTGCCTCTCTCCCTTTGCCTCTCTCTAAAAATAATAAATAAAATCTTTAAAAAATTATTTGATTAAATCCCCACCTCTTTTCACATTTCCTGAAAATTAAAGACAGTATCTTATCTTTATCATTATCTAGGTTGTCAGTGCTCAAATTATAGGTTGAATGACTAAATGAATGAGTGTTGTATGTGACTGATCAGTTGCTTTACATGTGTTGTACACTGGGAATACAGCCTACTAGTACTTTCTTTTCATCATTACTGTGCTAAAAGGAAATAAGTCTCTTGTTTTGTATCTCTTCTTGTTTTTATACATTACATGAAATTTTTGAGAGTGGAAACTTTACAAAATGGTCACACTGGACTCACTGCGGGGTGGGGATTTAGTGATTTAGTTCACATTTTCTTCCTATTTTTTATTATACCATGAAAATGATAATGGCAGATAATTTTGTCATTACAGTTTATGTACAACCCCAACTCCTAATCCAAAACCCTTCACTCCACCCTTATTTCCTCTCAGTTCTGACTCAGGTTTGGATTCTTGTAAAATCTCTAAAATATATTTTATTGTTTATGCTATTATAGTTATCCCAATTTTCCTTCTTTGCCCCCTTCCACCCAGCACCCACCCACTCCCTCAGGTAATTCCCACATCACTATCCATGTTCATCGGTCATACTATGTTTTTTAGCTAATCCCTCCACTTTCCTTCAACCAGTCCCTACCTTCCCACTCTAACAACTTCTGCTTTAAAACTATTCAAATATTTTTTAACAATGAAAAAGGAAGATCTTGCTAAAGTTTAAATATATAATTCTTATATGGACTCATTCCAAGAAAACTTTGGTGATGATTCTTGTGACAAACATGGTTAAGTAGCATTATTATATAAAGCTTTTATACCATACAGTTTTTAATAGAAAGTACATCATTTTCCTCTAAGTTTCATTATTTATCTATTATCTATCTATCCAACCACCTATCAATCATCACCTATCTAATCTATCATCTACCTATCTATTCAGGATTCTTATAAAATCTTATTTGCTAAGAGCAAGTGACCCAGTTCCCTGTTCTCAGATCCTTCTTTAATGCGTCTGTTTCCAGGGTCAGCTGTTGGACCTGAACATTTCTGTCATTCTTCAAAGAAAAAGAAGCCCTGTACCACTCCAGGTGGCTACAGAGACACATGAAAAGAGACACTGTATCAGAATAAAGAAGAGAAACCTCCATGAAATTTTTACTGTGTGAGTTTCCTCTTTTATTCCTAACTCTCATCCTACAAGTGCATTTGAAATCATTACAGGGTTTTAGGTGACTACAAACTGAAACTGGGAACTTTTCTGAACTGATTTTTTTTGTATTTTATTTTGACTATCATTCAAATATAACAATTTTCAGTTGGGTATCCTATGTACATTGACATCTTAGGTGCTAATGTATTTTAATGATAGGTACACAGCAATTTGATATTGGTAATTGGGCCAAGCTAGTATGAAAGTGAGTATATATATGTAATGATATTGCTACTTTTATTTATAATGCTGCTACGGGGCTCTTAAAGGGTCAAAGAAGAGGTAAAGCCCCTGGGCTATGAGTCTCTGGGTGAAAAACATTATTCAAAGACACTAATGAGAGGAAGGTTCTGAATTTGAGACTGACTTGACTTATTTAATGTCCCATAGTATATAAAGCCTACACCATTGTGATTATATAACAGATGAAGATCAATAAGACTAGCAATAATTAGGCAAAAAAAATGGGAATATAGAGATCCCAGATGGTGATGAACTAAGTGGATGTTATACTCACCTCCTCGCAGGGCAAAGCTAGAATTACAACTAAAATATAGAACAATCAACTGAGGACTAGATGAATAGAAATCTTATAACAAAGAATTTATAGAACAAGCTACATTGGTAGAAAGGGTGGAGATGTGAAAAAGGCTGGCAGCTGAAAATCCAGAAGGATGTCTCAGCTACAAAGTTTTTCCCTGAGGAATCTGGGTTCTCAATTCTACACCAGGCTCTCATCCCAGAATCTCAGAGCTGGTAAGAGGTGTCCATATAACATCTGGCTGTGGAAATAAGCAGGGATTCTGTCTGCCAGGGAGAGATAGGAGTCTGCTAGACACATGTGCCCCACTAAAGGGCTAACACAAAATGCCATTTTTAGCCACTAACCTTTGGCTCTGGTGCAGGCAGGACACAGTGGACTGAAGTTGTATAGAGAGGCCAGGGTTGGTGGTTCTGGGAAGAAAGCTGAGGGGACAGCCATAGGAACCACTGTGCTGAATCACTCTCCCACATTGCAAATGCTATATTTCTCTTTTTATACATCAGTCTTGGGAAATGCAATCACCCTATCCTCTGGACTCCCTATCACCTCACCTTGTGGAGATTGTGCTTTGCTGAGGAGTCAGCTGCCTAAGCTGGTATATAGAAGTCTGGTTAGACTCAGGGGGTGTCAGTGACTGAGTAGCTTTGGGGTGAGCCATTCTCCCCATTTTCCAGTGAACCTAACTGGCACGTCCCCCTCATGGTAAATCCTCTAGCTTCTCCCTCTAGGCTCCAGGTGGTCCCACCCTCTATATTCATGGTGGACCTGCTCTGCCAAGGTCTGGACAAAATCCAGAAATTGAGCAGTATGGTTCTGGGGCAGAGATCACTTTTCCCACCTCCCCCCCCAAGTCTGACCAGCACCTCCCTTTTTCAGGAAAACCACTAACCCCACCCTCCTGACTCTCAGTGGCCTCATATTTTTTAGTTTAAACTCTTGGCAGGATCTTGAACAGAGTTGTGTAGCTCTAGGACAAGGGCCGTCTTTCCTTTGCTTGCCTGACTGGTGAAGAGGCCATTCAGATGGTCAAATCTTGGTCTGTTTGGGCCACATAAATTCTGCTGATTTCACCCTGATGGCTCTCTGAGACCCTGTCCCTTCATAAAGGTCTGAGGGCACCCAGCAGGTCAAAGTCACATTTGGTATACCCTGGGACATTTGCTGAGTGGCCTCAGACTTAGCATTGGCATTGAATTTGGACCTGCATCAGTCTGGTGCACACCACTCTCCCTGGTGCACGCCACCATACCTGATGACTCACTGAGAACCTGCCTCATGCAACTTGAGTACTGCCAGAGGCTCCTTCAGTGACTAAACCTATCAAGAAGCAAGTGGAGGTGGATCTTGGGGTTCCTTAGGACTTTTGTTGACCTACTCCTGGGCCTGGTACTGGTAAGAAAAAAAAAAAAAAACAGTCATTGTGCATAACTTGGTTGTTTTCACACATGCCCAGACACATCAGGGTCAGCTACAAAGGGGTTACCCAGTGATAGTCATATCCAGTGCCTGACATTGGCCTATGTCAGAGTCCCTCCCAAGAGACCCAGAAACAAAATCCAGTAATCAGCTTTACAAAACATCATAGCAAGGTACAACTGGCATATCAAAGGGAAATCTTGGCAGGCACTAACTCTGCAGAGGTGAATGCCACTTTGTGTGGTCAGCACCTGAACAGCAACTTGCATATTAAAGTCTGGGTTGATCCTCACAGTTAAGCAGCCTGAGAGTTGAACCCACAGACAAATGGGCCAAAGCAATTAAGACTCAACACAACAGGAGGGCCCACATACCCTACATAAGGCACATTCCTGGAGCACACAGCTCAGGAAATCAAGGAAACTGCTCCACCAGGTCCCACAGGATACATAATATGTAAGCATACTGTACTAAGAATGGAAGTCATTGCAGATCTACCTAATACATAGAAACAAACACAAATAGGGAGCCAAAATGGGGAGACAAAAAACATACCCCAAATGAAAGAAGAGAGAAATCTCCAGAAAAAGAGCTAAATGAAATGGAGATAAGAAATTTACTAGATATAGAGTTCAAACAAAAAATGATTATAAGGATGTTTGAAGAGCTTAGTCACAAGAGATGACAAGCATAAAAAGGACATAGAACCCATACAAAATAATCAGCCATAAATGAAGAAAACAATCTGAAGTGAAGAATACACTAGAAGAACTATACAATAAGTTGGATGAAGCAGAAGATATAATCAGCAATTTGGAAGACAAGGTAGCAGAAAACAATCTTAGCAACAAAATGAAACAAAAAAGAACTGAAAAAAATATGAGGCTAATTTAAAAAACCTTTGAGACAACATGAAACATAAGAACATCTTCCTCAAAGGGCTACTAAAAGGTGATGAGCGAGAACAAGGGATTGAGGACCTATTTGAGGAAACATTGACTAAAAACATACCTAACTAGGTGAACAGAAAAGACACATGTCCAAGAAGTGCAGGGAGTCCCAAACAAGATGAACCCAAAGAGGATCACACAAGACACATCATAATAAAAATAGTAAAGGCTAAAGACATAGAGGAAATCTTAAAAGCAGCAAGAAAAATAAAGCAGATAGTTACCTAAAAGGCAGCTCCCATAGGCTATCACACAAAGATATGGAAGCTAAATAACATGTTACTAAACATGTTACCAATAAGATAAAGGAAGAAATGAAACAAATGAAAATGAGAATACATCAACTCAAAATTGGTGGAACACAGGGAAAACAGCCCCAAGAGGAAATATCATAGCATTATAGGCCTATATCAGGAAATAAGAAAAATCTCAAGTAAACAATCTAACTTTATACCTAAAGAAACTAGAAAACAAAAACAAATAAACAAACAAAACCCAAAGTAAGTAGATGAAAGGGAATAATAAAGGTCAGAGCTGAAATTGATAAAAGAGTCTAAAAAAATAATACAAAAGGTCAATGAAACCAAGAGCTGGTTCTTTGAAAAGATAGGCAAAAAAAAAAAAAAAAAAAAAAAAAAAAAAAAAAAAAAAAAAAAAAAAAAAAAAAAAAAAAAAAAAAAAAAAAAAAAAAAAAAAAAAAAAAAAAAAAAAAAAAAAAAAAAAAAAAAAAAAAAAAAAAAAAAAAAAAAAAAAAAAAAAAAAAAAAAAAAAAAACAAAGAAAGAAAGAAAGAAAGAAAGAACGAAAGAAAAGTCAGGCAAGATTGATAAACCTTAAACCAGAAGAGAGCAAGGAAGAGAGAGAGAATGAGAGAGAGAGAGAGAGAGAGAGAGAGAGAGAGAGAGAGAGAACAAATAAAATCAGAAATGAAAAAGAAGTAACTACTGATTGTAGAGAAATACAAGGGAATTTAAGAAAATATTATGAACAACTATATGTCAACAAATTGGATAATCTGGTCACAATGGGCAAATTCCTAAAAACATACACTTTTCTAAAATTGAATCAAGGAGAATCAGAACATCTGAATAGATGATTAGCTAATGACATTGAAGCAGTAATCAAAATCTCAACAAACTAGAGTCCAGTACTGGGTAGCTTCACAGGTAAGTTCTACTGAACAGTCAAAGAAGAACCAATACCCATAATCAAATTATTCCAAACAATTAAAGAGGAAGGACAGCTCTAAAACACTTTGAGGCCAGCATTATCCTAATTCAAAAAGCAGATAAAGATATTACTAAAAAAGAATAAATTATATGCTAATAATTCTGATGAACTTAGATGATAAAATTTTTAACAAAATATTAGCAAACTGGATCCAGCAATACATTAAAAAGATCATGCAACATGATCAAGTGGAACTTTTTTCAGAGAATGCTAGGCTGGCACAATATTTGCAAACCAATAAATGTGATGCACCATATAAATAAATTGAAGGATAAAAATCAAATGATTATAATAATATATGCACCCATTTATTATAAAACTCTAAGGAAAGTAGATATGAATTATATACATTAATATAATAAAGTCCATATATGGTAAACCCACTTAAAACATCATATTTATTGGGCTAAAACTAAAAGTGTTTTCCTTATAATCAGGAACAAGACAAGGATGTCCACTTCCACCACTCATATTCTATCCACAGCAACTAAAAGTAGAAGAATAAATAAAAGGCATCTAAATAAAAAGGGAAGAAATAAAACTATCATTATTTGCAAATGACATGATAATTTATATAGGGAACCCTAATAATTGCTCCAAAAACTACTAGAAATAATACATTCAGTTAAGTAGCAAGATACAAAATAAATATCCAGATGATTGTATTTTATACATTGATAATTATCAGAAAGGGAATCTAAGAAAACAACCCCATTTACCATAGCTGAAAAAATGACAATACTTAGGAATGCACTTAACCAATCGTATAAAAGAAATGTTCTTGGAACTGAAGAAAGAAATTGAAGAATATAAATAAGTGGTAGCATATACTGTGTTCATGGATAGGAAGAATTACCATTATTAAAATGTCTATAGGATCCAAAACATCTTTAGATTTAATGTAATTCCTATCAAGATATCAATGTTGTATTTCACAGAACTACAACAAATATTTCAAAAAATTACAGGGAATCATAAAAGACCCTGAATAACCACAAAATTCTTGAGAAAGAAGAATAGAGTTGGAGGAATAATGCTATATATCAAAACATAATACAAGACCATAATAATCAAAACAGCATGACACTAACCTGTCTGGGTGGCTTGATTGGTTGGAGCCTCACCTGTACACCAAAAGGTTGTAAGTTCAACCCCAGTTAGGGCACATGCCTAGGTTGTAGGTTCAATCCCTGGTCAAAGCACACACCAGGTTATGGATTTGATCCCCTTTTGGGGTACATACAGGAAGCAAATGATTAATGTTTCTGTCTCAGATCAATGTTTCTCTTTCCCTTCTTCCTCTGGTATCAATAAACATGTCCTTGGCAAGGATTAAAAAATAGCATGGTACTAGCATTAAAACAGACATATAGATTAATGGAACAAAATAGAGATCCCAGAAATAAACCCACATCTTTATGGTCAATTAATATTTGACAACATAGATCAGAACATACAATGGGGTCAAGAAAGTCTATTCAATAAATGGTTTTGTGAAAATTTGACAGTTACATATGAAAAGTGGATTTAGACCGCCTCTTACACCATACTCAAGCATATATTCAAAATGGATTAACGACTTAAATGTCAGACTTGAAACCATAATAGTCATATAAGAAAACATAGGCAGTAAAATATCACACATTTCTCATAGCAATAATTTTCTGTTATGTCTCCTTGGGCTAGGGAAACAAAAGTAAAAATAAACTAATTAGACTAAGTAAATTGAAACGTTTTTGCTCAGCAAAAGAAACCAACCACAAAATGGAAAGATACCACTCTGAATTGGAGAGTACATTCACCATTGATGTATCTGATAAGGGGTTAATATCTAAAATTTATAAAGAACTTATAAAACTCAATACCAAGAAAACAAATAACCAAGTTTATAAAATGGGCAAAGAACCTGAATAGGTGCTTCTCCAAAGAGAACATACAGATGGCTGATAAATATATGAAAAGAGTCTCAACATCACTTATTATCAGAGAAATTCTAATTAAAACCACAATGAAATATTATCACCTCTCACCTGTAAGAATGACTTATGAATAAATCAACAAAAATTACAGCCCTTGCTGGTGTGTCTCAGTGGATTGGTGGCAGCCTACAAACCCAAAGGTCTCTGGTTTGATTCCCATTCATGGTACATAACCAGGTTGCAAGCCAGGTCTTCAGCCAGGTCCATAGCTGGAAGCAGGTGAAAGGCAACCATAATTGATGTTTCTCTCCCTTTCTTCCTCCCTCCCTGCCTTTCTCTCTGAAAATAATGAATAAAATCTAAAAAAAAAAAAAAAAAAAAAAAGTTAAGTGTTGGTGAGGATGTGGAGAAAAGGGAACCCTCATGCCCCATTGATGTGACTACAGACTGGTGCAACCACTGTGGGAAACAGTATGGAGTTTCCTCAAAAATATAGAAACAGAACTGCCTTAATCCAGAGATTCCATTTCTGGAAATATATCAACAGAAACTTGAAATACTAATTCAAAAGAAAATATTCAGCCCAAGTGTCCATCAATTGATGAATGGATGAGATGCTGTGTTTTCATTTGCATAATGAAATACTACTTAGTCGTAAAAAGAAGGAAATCTTACCTTCTGTGACAGAATGGATGGATATGGAGAGTATTACACTAAGTAAAATAAGCTGTCAGAGAAAGACAAACACCATATGATTTCACTCATATGTGAAATCTAATGAATAACATAAATGAACAAATAAAATAAAAGCAAACTCATTGACACAGAGACCAGACTAATAGTTATCAGAGGGTAGTAGCATTGGGGGTTTGGTGTGAATGGATTAACAAAGGAAAACCTCACTGACCCAGATAACAGTGTGGTGTTTGCCAGAGGTAAAGAAGGGTTACAGGTGGTAGAAGAGGGTAAAGATGTGATAAATGGTGACAGGAGACTTGACTTTGTGTGGTGAACACTATACAATACACAGCTAATGTACACTTGAAACCTATGTAATTTTATTAATCAATGTCATCCCAATGAATTCAATAAAAATTTTAAAAGCTGGGAATATGATAACATAAATGAGCAAAAACGTTACAGAAATAAGAATTCTTTGTCAATTTGCCCCACTAACCTTGTCTCTCATTATTTTGGGCCACTTCCCCAAGTTTTTATTAAAAAAATAGAAAAGTAACATTTTTTTTTTTTTTTTTTAAATCACAATCATGTATCACATTTGCCTGCATGACAGGTGACATTGGAGCAGCACTAGGCATTTTGGGGTCTAGCTAAGGAGAAGCTGAGTTAAGGATACAATTGACATTCACTGAATGGAGGCACAGGGCCTGACATTGTATGACTATTTGGGTGTGTATCACAGTGGCTGGCACAGGAATTAGAAGAATTGTGGGGAAGAAACAAAGTTTGAAATATAAAATATTGGAAGTTAATGTATGAAAAATTATTTGAACCACCAGATGTATAAAACTGTAACTGAAATAGTCTGTTTCTACTGATATATAATTGAAACAGAAATGCTGTCCTGTCTAAGTTGCTGTCCTATCATAATATACTGTGTGTGTGCAGAAACTCTTTTTCATCCTCAACTGTGTCTGTTGACACTGAACCATGATAATACACAGAAGATACTTGATAGGCATTTATTGAATGAATGAATGAATTATACCATTGAATTCAAAAGATAAGTTGTTATTTCTTCAATTGTTTTAGTAATTCTCATTGATGGCTTATCATGAGTACTTGAAATAGCATGCATCCACTAAACATAATAAGAGAACTTTTTGTGCTATTTTAAGAAATAACCATTTAGCATGTATTTCCTAACAGAAAAATAGTTTGAGGAAAACAATATAGCCATTAACTCAACTCTTGCTTACCACCAAATCATTTATGCAAAACAATGTATTTTCAAACCTGTTTAGTACTCAAATCAATATAAGCCAATTGGGTAGAAATTAGCCAAAGCCACCAGTTATTTCTTCAAGTATTTATTGTGTACTTGTTATGTTTAGCACAAAGCAGGGAGTTTGGGGAGATAAGAAATTGCAATATATATATATATATATTTTTTTAACTAGAAGCCTTTATTTCATCTTTAAGAGCAGTAATAGTGTCGTTTATATCCTATATACCACATGATCATTGTGATGGCTTCTGATGTCAACTTGGCTTGACTGAACTACAGTGCCCAGAATTCCCTATCTTGTATGTGTCTGTCCAGGGCAGGTTACAAAGGTTATCCTTTCATGAGAATAGAAAAAGTCACCCTTTTGCAGAATACACATAACTTCTTCCAGTCATTGAAACTCAAATTCAGGTGCTGCTGTGAAGGAATTTGGCAGATGTGATTAAGACCCTAATCAGTAGACTTTAATAAAAAGAAAGAATAACCTGTGCAGGCTTCACAACCAGTAGGAAAGATTGTAAAAGAAAACGTAGAATTTTCCTAACGTCAGGACTACATAGAGCTTCTGGCTCTGTAATTGCTCTTTTCTTCTGGAACTTCCTTCCTGACACCACATGTGAACGGGAATCTTCAGTTTGTGCCTCTGGGATTTCGGTGTGCTTGTCATTTCCTTTTCCTGACTACCCATATTATGGACTGTGGACTTGCTTACCCAGCCCCCACCATTGTACTAGCCATTCCTTTGTAGAAAATGTATCTCCTATGGATTGATTCCACTTCTCTGGTTGAACCCTGAGGAATACACTCAGTAAATATTTTTTGACAAGACATAGTCTCTTTCTCAAATGACTTACAATCTCATAAGAGAACTGGTCCCTGTAAATGAAAGCATAAACAACAGTTCAGGATCCCTTTTGTTATAAGCTAAAATGTATAATACAGATACAGAAAACAAGCAATGATTGGATGTCAGGATTGTAAGAGATCACAATGGCCAAGAATTAGTGAGAAAACATTCACCAATAAAATGAAATTTGAGTTTATGAACAATGCATAAAAATGAAAGGATCAGAGAAAACTGAAAAAGGCTTATTGTTTAGTGAACAGCATTAGCAGTTTCTAATATTAAATTAGTATGCTGAATTCAGAGCATAGTAAACTGGTTTCACTTTAGATCAACACCCCACTTAAACTTTCACCTTAGTTATTCTGCAAGCAACTAGAAAGTCAAATAATGTCTTTAAATTACTGTGAAATATTACCAAGAAAATGTCAAGTATTTAACCCTAACAGTGAAGTAGCAGTTATTTTTTACAATAATTTTTCAGAGTAAGTTCAAGAATCCTGGGTACAATGTGGTCTTTTGTAAAAGAAGAAAAATAAAAGATCAGGAATGAAGTAACGAAAACAAAGATTGCCCTTCCGCCCCTGCAAAATAGTCTTTAGCCTGTGGAAAGCCCTTTAATTCCCTGGGGCATGAGTTTGTTGAAGAAGGAGTTAGTACATTTATTGAAAGGGTCAGGAGAGGCAAATACCGCAGGTGTGTGTGAATGCGCATGTGGGAAGGGTGGTAGCAGTGAAGGAGCAGCTACTCCTATTTAAGGAAACATAATTCTAGAAGATGACTTTTTTCTGATACAAACCCTGAAGTTTTTGGGGTTAGATTTGTTCACTGAGAACACATTTGGGGAATGACTTAGGGCATATATTCTTGCTATAAATATACATATATTTTATTCTGGTTTATAAGCAGTAAATAATTCTGATGTACATATTCTTTAGGGGGAATAAAAGAACTTAAAATTTACCAATAATTTCTTAATTATAGGATGCAAGCACCATGCTGGCAGTTATAGAAGAAATAATAACCAGCATGTGAATAGCATTTTGTAGCTTACAAATGCCGTGTAATTTCCTTCCAGGTTCAGTAGGACCTCTTGGCAGGTCACAGTAACCCTGTGATACAGATGTGGACTGTATTTTATGCATACAGCTTAAGGTTTTTATCATTTTTTTCTAATTAGAATGCCTTCTTCCTGCAATAGTTTACCAGTTGTTAAACCCCATAACTATAAATTATCCACCTGGGGCCCTGGACTCTCCATCATCCATTAATGAAAGAGTTAATATTTAATTTAGCAGAGATGGAGGGTTAATATCTAACTCTAGGACCCAGCTCTGACTGGCTGGTTCCCAGGTTATGCTAATTGTTAAATATCTTAAATCACATTTCTTTAAAAAATGTATTTATTTTTAGAGAGAGGGGAAGGAAGGGAGAAAGAAAGGAAGAGAAACATTGATACATGAGAGAAAAATTGATCCACTGCTTCTCGCATGTCCCCCAACCAGGAACCTGACCCGCAACTTAAGTCTGTGCCCTGACTAGGAATCGAACCTGTCACCTTTTGCTTTGTGGGATGACATCCAACCCAGTGAGCTACATTGGTGAGGGCACTTATATCACATTTCTTTGTTTTTACATCTATTCTCTATCTTTTAAAATTGTTGAAATCTGTCATGTCTGATGTTTTTCTTTCTAGTCATTTGTTTTGGGGTTTTATGCCTTAAAAATCCCAATATTGTGATTTCAGTTAGGTGGGAGAAGAGATAAATGCAGTAGCCAATAGGCTTTATATAACTATAGTTTGATTAATAATCTTGGAAGTTGATGAAAACATCCACTGGAATAGGGTTTATATAAAAGCGCACTGTGGAAACTTGTTAATAAGTTCTATGCAAAAAGGAAAAAAAAACACTCTTTGATCCATAAGTGTGGAAATGTTGCATTAACTAAGTCAAAATGCTATTTCCCTCTAGCCTTGTAGTACCTTTTCTATATATTCTATATTGCTCATTGTCAATTTCTAAGCCAGGGTTAAAATATGTGTTTCTCACACATTCACCTCCACCTCCCCAATAGGACCCTTCTCCTTTTAAAATTGAATACAAGTTTCCTTTTATGGTAATGACACCTTATCACGAACATTATTTTAGAAAGTGATGCACAATCTGGGGAAACTTGTGCTGTATCATCTGCAGTTCATTGGGCACATAACATTCCTATTTAAAACCTGAATTTCATCAGAGAAGCTGGGAACTATATTTCCTGTAATCCTATTCCCTGGGTAGTCCTGGGTTTCAGCTTGCCCATGAAAGCAATCTGAAAGAGATGAGAAAACCATTGTTTTCTGGACATAGCATAATGGTCAGAGTTGAATTCTGAGAACAGTCAACTAAATTCAGTTTGAGTCAGTACATAGGACCTTCTCTGAGATATAAGAGAATCAAAGCATCTTTCAGGCAAAATCTCTAATCAGCAGTTTTAGTGCTTTGGGCTAAGACAACTCTGTCTATCACAGACAGCTCACCTAATGTTTGGTAGAAGCTTTCCTGATCTCTATTCTTTCATCTCTTCAAAGAAAAGTGTGAGCCCTTAATTTTTTTATGAAACCCTGTAAACCCATGAATCATCGCCGGCTTCTGTTTTCCTGGTGAAGTGATTCAATATGTACTAATAAAGAGTGCCAGTGAGTCCATCAGAAATGTCTATGTAGCTGCCTAGTCAAATATTAGAATAACCACTTAGGAGTTCATGAAATTTACTCAATTTCAGAAAGCTAAAGCTTAGAGGATTTTCTATAGCCTTTTCCAATGGTATGACCAAAATACAGCTGTTGTTTGTATAGGCAAGTCTTTACACAAATGGTTTCAGTGTTACTAAAGTCACCAAGACCTTGACCTATACATGTGTAAATTGGACATTGAAAAACATAATTATCTAGTATAGTATCCTACAGAGGTATATCAAATTCAGATACATTAAAAATACCAAATTGGTCTGCTTTTTTATCAGAAAAAGATCCCTTCCTGAAAAATAGTAGAGTATGAGCACTAAACTCGGAGTAAAGAGCAAAACCAATATAGAACCAAAAAACAAATAAAACAACATTAAAAACAAAACCAATACTTCCTCTTCCATATATTAGGTTATATAATTAAATGCCCTAGGCAAGAAAGGGGAGCAGCTTAGACAAGAACCTAGTATAAAGGAAACATGGACATGGACAACAGGTGGGATTGACTTTGGGGGGAATGGGTGGGTGGGGACGGGGACAGAGGGGAGCAAAGAGGGGATGGATGTAATACAAAAACAATAAAAATAAAAAAATATTAAATGCCCTGACATCTCATTCTCTATCTACTTCAATTATGCATTCATTCAGCTTCCACAAAGGACAGTACTTTTTGAACATTGTCTATCACAGTTATCTTATTCTTTGATGGCTCTGATTTCAGAGACTATAATTCAGAGCATTGTTAGCTCCTACAGGGCCAATACCAGATGTTTTCTTTGTACAGAAGTTTGGGTAACACACAGTTTAGTGCTAAAATATTTCATGTTATTTTGTGGTTAAATGTTAATTAGTCTTTTCTGTTCTATGCATAATATGCTTCCACTCCATTATGTTATGGAAAGTCACACAACTAAAGCTCAGCTAAATCTAATATCCTCTTACTGAGGTCAGAGAAGGATGAACAAATCAATAAAATTGGGCATTTAGGTACTGACCTTTTAGTTCTTTCTTGAATACATAGTATATTTCCTGAACTTCTGAATCTATACAATATCCTAGAGAATCACACAGTTCATTTATACACCAGTCACTCAATGAGACTGGGCACTTCTAATGTGTTCAGCATTATAATAATGCATATTATATTTTTTGTCAGTAAGTAATACTATTTTTAGCTCTCAGAATAAAATATATGAAATATTTAATTCTTTTCCTAAAAAGAGTTAACTTATATTGCTTTGTATGAAATTATAATATATAAAGTCATCATAAATTCTTTTTTTTTCCTGTTGAGATATAAAGGTGTAAAACCCTACTTATTCATTTTTAGTTCTTAAAAATTATATTTTATTCATTATGTTTTTACAGGTGTCAAGTTGTTTCAGTTTTTCCATGTTTGCTCCCCTCCACCTAGCACCCTACATTCCTTCAGGCTACATCCACACCATTGTTCACATCCATGGGTCATGCATATAAATTCTTTGGCTACTCCACTTCCTATATTGTATTTTACATCCCCATGGCTATTCTGTAACTACCTATTTGTGCTTCTTAATTCCCTCACCTCTTCACCCATCCCCCCTTCCTTCCTCCTATCTAGTAATCATCAAAACCCTCTCTGAAAAAAAAAAAAAAAAAAAAAGCAAAAAACAAAACAAAACACACAAAAAAACCCTCTCTGTATCCATGATTCTTTCTCTGTTCTTCTTGTTTGCTTAGTTTGTGTTTAGATTCAATTGTTGATAGATATGTATTTATCACCATCTTATTGTTCATAATTTTGGTCTTCTTCTTAAATAAGTCCCTTTAATATTTCATTGAATAATGGTTTCTATGGTAATGATGAACTCCTTTTGTTTCTTCTTGTCTGGGAAGCTCTTTATCTGCCCTTTGATTCTAAATGATAGCTTTGCTGGGTAGAACAATATAGGCTATATGTCCCTGCTTTTCATGATTTTGAATATTTCTTGCAAATCTCTTCTAGATTTACTACTAAATTTCTTGCTAGATTTCTTTTGAGAACTCAGCTGACAGCCTTATGGAAACTCCTCTGTAGGTAACTAATGCTTTTCTCTCACTTCTTTTAAGATTCTTTATTTTTAACCATTGGCATTTTATTTAAGATGTGTCTTGGAGTAGACCTCTTTAAATCCATATTGTTTGGGACTCTCTGTGCTTCCTGGTCTTGCATGTCTATTTCCATCACCAGATTAGAAAGTTTTCTTCATTATTTTTCAAGTAGATTTCCAATTTCTTCCTCTTTCTCTTCTCCTTTTAGCACCCCTATGATGCTAATGTTGGAATGCTTGAAGTTGTTTCCAAGGCTGCTTACACTATCCTCCTTATTTTTTAAAATATTTTTTCTTCTTATTGTTCTGGTTGTTGTGTTTTCTTCTTCCTTATGTTCCAAACCATTGTATGATTCTAGGCTTCACCCACTCTACTGTTGTTTCCCTGTAAATTGTTCTTTATTTCAATTAGTGTATTCTTCATTTCTAACTGGATCCTTTTTATGCAGTTGAGGCCCTAAGTTCCTTGAGAATTTTTATACCAGTGTTTTAAACTCTGCATCTGATAGATTGCTATCTCTGTTTTGTTTAGTTCTTTTTTGGGGAATTTTGATCTATTCTTTAATTTTGGACAAGTTCCTTTGTCTCCTCATTTTGGCATCATCCCTATGTTTGTTTCTATGTATCAGGTAGAGATGCTTTGACTCTATTGTCTTGGTAGTGTGACCTAATGTAGTAGGTATACTGTAGGGTCCAGTAACACAGCCTCCCCTATCACACAAGCTGGGTACTCAAGATGCACCCTTTGTGTGGACTGAATACTCTCTTCTCTTGTGGTTAAGTCTAGTCTTGGTCGCTGTTGGCAGATCATGGGAGGGATTTACCCAGGCCAGTCAGCTGCAAGGACTGGATGTGACCACCAACCACCAATCTCTACCCTCTGTAGAGGATCAGTTGTGCAGGGGCAACATGGTAGACTTCTACATGGTCTATAACTATCCACTGGGTGCATAGGCTCTGGTATTTCCCAGGTGGTGCAGGCCAATGTCAGCCCTCATATGTGTTCTGCCTGGGGCCACCCTGCCTGAGATATAAAGCAATCTGAGATGCTGCTACTTGCGCTGGGCTTGGAAATTCCCAGGTGAAGCCAAGCTGTGAATCTAGGATGGCTGCTGCCAACACCGTGTCTAGGGCCGCTCAGCAAGAGATATAGGGGCTGGGGGCTTGCTGAGTATTTTTTTCTTTTTTGAGAGGATTTAGGAAGTTATGAATTCATTCATATGGAAAATTCACTGTTAACAGCTTGGGTGAGCCTGTAAGTTGTTTGGAACAGAATCCCAGTAGATCTCCAGGGTAAGGCAAATATTGTTTTAGCCAGGTTGATGAAGTCTCAGATATGGCACCTGTCTGCTGGCTCTGTGGCTCTGTTGAGGAAGATTTAGAAAAGTGATATTGGCTTCTGCCTTCCTCTCTGTCTGGGAGAAAGTTGTTCCCCAGCTTTCACCTTGATGCCAGGCACTTCAGTTCCCCCACTGTATGCCACTGGTGCCTTTTAAGCTGCTAATCCAGTGCTAGAACTTAGAGGCAGTGAGACTGAGTTAGCTCATCTGTAGGTTCTTTAAGGTGAACTGCTTGGGGCTCCAGAAGTTTCTTTCCATAACTCAGCCCCCACCAGTTTTTGCAGCTAGAAGTTATGGGAGTTTATCTTTCTGGCACTGGAACCCTAGGCTGGGGGCCTGGTGTGGGATTGGGACTCCTAGCTCTTGGGATATTTCTTCTGAATTTTTATCCACCACACGTGGGTGTGGGACCAGCCTGTTCTGCAACACCTCCACTTTTAGCTTTCTGGATGAATGTGGTTTCTTTAATGCTATAGTTGTCATATTCCCATTCATCTCAATTTCTGATGGTTTCTGTGATGTTTGTTCTATTATTTTAGTTGTAATTTTGATGTGGTTCACAAGGAGGTGAGTTTTATTATAGCATGAGGTAGAGTAGGCTCAATAGAGTACGTTATTCCTCTCAAAAATATATCTGATCTTGTTTTCAAGAATGGCCTGGGGATTCTAGTCTCAAAAATGGGATAGCATATAGTAGGTGAAATGCCACCAACCTGAAAACAAAGAGACTCTTGCAAGGCCAGGATTTAGTGCCTATTGTTTTCCAAGCACTAAAAGCATTTCACTCTGAAAAGCAGCCAAAGAGAAATTTGTTTAAAATGCAATCTTTACAGCTGGTGACACAGTGGATAAGGAGCCAGCTTGTGAACCCAAAAGTCACCAGTTTAATTCCCAGTCAGGGAACATAACTAGATTGCAGGCCATGTCTCCAGTGAGGTCTGTAGCTGGAGGCAGGTGAAAGACAACCATACATTGATGTTTCTCTCCCTCTCTGCCTCTCTCCCTTCCCCTCTCTCTAAAAATAATAAATAAAATCTTTAAAAAATAAAATAAAATGGAGTTTTTATAGAAGACTATTTTTTCAAATTCTCACTCAGCACAGGGAGGCTATTAACAGACCTGAGACTCCTAGTAATGCCCAGGATTATCAAACCTAACTCTGCCTGATTCAGAACTTGGGGCCTCACTCTGAATGATTTAATTACTTGGTCTTTTTGTTCTTTTAGTTACTCACTATTGGAGCCCCCTAGTGAAAAAAAAACCTTGTGTCTTTCTTTTGTTAACTTATGGTAAGGTTTCGAGAAGTCTGACAAAAAGAAGGAAACATGCAATAGACAATATTTAAGTGGTTTTAAATTAAGTTACTTTAATTTTTGGTTTAGATAGAAAACATAAAATATATTATTAAAAAGTATTTAAATAGACTTCCATTTTTATAAAAAGTGAATATTTATCCCACTTTATCATGTTTTGCATAAGGTGACATGAGCCAATGCTATTAACAACTGATATAATTACTAGTGAATATGTATCATATATATTCTTTTTATTTTGTTTATGTATACATATTGATGATTATATAGAAGCAGAATCTCAGAACATAGGTCTGGAAAATCTGTTACTACATCTGAATGAACAAGTCAAAATTCGTATTTTGTTAAGAACACATTTCAAAAACATAAAGATCAGTGTGTATTAAGAAAGAATGAGTGACACCACAGAACATCACACCACTAAGACAGTAATTCAAAGCAAACCAATCCAAGAAGCAGAAACAAACGAGTCACCTAAAATGGGGAGACAAAGAAATAAACCCTCAACAAATGGAGAGGAGGAATCCCCAGGAAGAGTGCAAAATGAAATAGAGGCAAGCGCACTATTGGACAGGGAATTCAAAATAATGATGATAGAGAAACTCAGTGAGTTCAAAGAAAACTACAAACAACTGCAGGGAAACTATGAAGAACTCCAGGAGAACTGCAAAGAACTCCAGGAAAGCTACAAGGAACTTACTGAGAGCTACACCAGCATTAAAAAGGACATAGAAACCATCAATAAGAGCCAAGAGGAAATGAAGAATACCATTTCTGAATTGAAGAACACAGTAGAGGGAATCAAAAGCAGGGTAGAGAAAGCAGAGGATCAGATCATTGAGCTGGAGGTCAATGGAGGAAAAAACTCCCAGGCAGTGCAACAAAATGAAAAAAGACTGAAAAAGAATGAAGAAGTTTTAAGAGAGCTGCAGGACAATATGAAACATAATAAATTCCATATCATAGGGATACCAGAAGGAAAAGAGGAGGAGCAAGGGATAGAAAAGGCTGTTTGAAAAAGTAATGACAGAAAACTTCCCTAACTTGAGGAGGGAAAATGTCATGCAAACTCAGGAAGCACAGAGGGTCCCAAGGAAGATGAACCCAAACAGGCCCACTCCCAGACACATCATCATTAAAATGGCAAATTTCAAAGACAAGGAGAGAATCCTAAAAGCAGCAAGAGAGAAACAGCTAATAACATACAAGGGGGCTCCCATAAGGTTATCAGCTGATTTCTCAACAAAAACACCACAAGCCAGAAGCGAATGGCAAAAAATATTTCAAGCAATGGAAAACAAAGGCCTGCAACCAAGAATACTCTACCCAGCAAGGCTGTCATTCAAAATGGAAGGTGAAATAAGGAGTTTCCCAGGCAAAAGAAGTCTAAAAGAATACATCTCCACCAAACCAGCATTGCAAGAGATGCTAAAGGGTCTGCTTTAAGAAGATGAATAAACAGAGAGACAGACAGAAACACAGTTACAAAGGTAGACAGAAACACAGATACAAAGGTAAATGGATTAAATGCACCAATCTAAAGACATAGGGCAGCTGAATGGATAAGAACCAACTTTAACTTATTAATGCTTTAAAGTGATCTTGTTACTATACCTGAAGAACCCTGAAACACCAATTCATAAGAACCTATGTACACCTATGTTCATAGAAGCGCTATTTACAATAGCCAAGTGCTGGAAACATCCTAAGTGCCCATCAGTGGATGATTGGATCAAAAAACTTTGGTACATTTACACAATGGAATACTACACAGTAGAAAGAAAGAAGGAACTCCTACTCTTTGTAACAACATGGATGGAACTGGAGAGTATTATGCTTAGTGAAATAAGCCAGTCAGTGAAAGAAAAATACCATACGATCTCACCCATTCCAGGACAATAATGAACAAAACAAACAAGCAAAACAGAACCAGATACATGAATACAATGAATAAACCTTCAGTGGGCAGGGGGGAGCGGGGAGGAGGCAAAAAGGGGAGCAGTTTAGCCAAGGAACTAGTATGGACAAACCATGGACATGGACAACAAGTGGGATTGACTTTGGTGGGGAGTGGGTAGATGGGGAAGGTGATAGAGGGGAGTAAAAAGGGAATGGATGTAATACAACAACAATAAAATTAAATAAAAAAAAGAATGAGTTTAAGTAGAGTGCCAGGTTGGTACGATATTTAGATGTATGGCCCTGGGTTTCCATATACTATTCAATGGCATGTCTGATTAGTCAGCATGTTCATGGGAAATGATTTAGAGAAGATATAAAACCAAACTTTATCCCTAATTTTTAGTATACAGATAATAAACTGAATAAAACACAAAAATCTTGTCAACTCAAAGACCTTTTTACACATCTATCCAAATAATTACCACTAAGGTCAAGATACAACATGTGTCTAGCATTCCAAAGCTTCCATCATACCCACCCTCAGCCAATATTCAACCTCTCACAGTGACCAGTATTCTGATTTCTGTTATCATCAATAACTTTTGCCTGTTCTTGAACTTCATGTAAATGGAATCATATATTAGTATGTACTCTTTTCCATCTGACATCTTTTACTCAATGCAATGTCTGTAATTTGCATTCAAATTATTGCAGGTATCATTCATTTGTTCTTTTCTACTACAATGTAGTATTCCAATGTATGGACAGTTTATGTATCCATTCTCCTATTGATGAATATTTCATTTGTTTTTAATAGAGGATATTTTGTAAAAAGCTGCTGTTGATATTGTGTACTTATTATTTGGTGTAATCACAGCAGATTTTACATCTCAGTAATGTTTACTTAGACAAGATATTAATCATTCCTTTTCATAAATGAACACAAGGTACCCAGTCAGTTGTGAGCCATGCAGCTTCCTCTGAATGAGGGTGCTTCTAAACATGCACTTGAGCCTAGGTTATGAAAGATATCAATTTTCCAACTCCAGAGGGAACAGTTCAGATTGTAGTTGGGGTCTAGGGGACACATAAAATAGTATGTAATAGCAATAGGATCAGCCTGATATCATTACTCTTGGTCAAATGGATAGAGGAAATCACAACTCCTCTCATGATCATAATTTCTTTATTGTTACTTAAGCAACTTGCTTAACCTATACTACACACAATTGTTACTTATAAATATAGGATAGTAATTTACTAGGGCTTAAAATGCACCTTGTATATTGCACTACACAGTTGTTAAACTTTAGCATTATGCTATTTTTTCATTCTTTATTATTGAAAATTGGCATTTCAAATTTTCAAAATACTTCCCATCAGGTATTTTCTTTATTCCTGTGGTTTTTTTGTTGTATTTAGATAATCAAGTGTCAGAAAACTATCCCTCAAGGTTTCTTTTAAACTAGAAAACATTTTGGAAATAAATCCATCTGTTTGCCAATGCAAAGATGTGTTAAGTCTTCTGAATAATTTATTACTTTTACTGCTTGTACTTATCTACTGGGCTTCATTATACCCATAATGTTTTTTAAAACAATATGTTAAGAGTTAAGCAGATGTAAAAACCAAGTACCCTATAGAGTACAAGGTGATTCTGACTCAACACAATGCATGGTGACAATAACTAATATTTTCTCATAAGTGAATCAGGAATAGAAGAGACTAAGCCCAATATTAGGGTGTCATTTTGGGGGATAAGCCATGGTGGTATGAAATTTTATTTCTTTCATAGACATTTATAGTTCACCTAGATTCAATCATCTTTGGATTTTGTCAATCAAGATTATCAGGATTTGACAGAAATATATTTAAAATAGCTTATGTATAATATTAGTATCAATAATAGCATTTTTAAAAACCTTGCCTCCATAGGCCTTTTCTCTCACCACCTTTGGGGCTTTAGAGGGGGCTGAAGTACCCATTCCTCCCTACCTTTCAATACTTAAAGCTTTAATACTAATATTTGTTTTGAATCCATTGGGACTAATCTCATTATGCCCTCTGTCCTTGTTTATTTCAATTATCCTAGAAAACTCCAGCCACCCGGGCCACCCCCCACCCATCTCCCACCCTGTAATTCCTCTAGGTTTTGTATACATACTATATTTTTAAATTCGATTTATTTAAACTAAAAAAAAGAAAACATTTCACCCATTTTCCCGCCCCTTCAACCTTTGCCTCTGGCAACCACCAATCTGTTCTCTGTAAACATGAGCTTAAATTTATTTACTTACAAAACTGAAAATCCAGGAGTATATTTGGCTTTAGGTATATCTTCAAGCATGACATGGAACTCAAATGATATATGAAGTGTTTGACAAATGATGAGGAGGAGTCTAACACTTTCAGCCTTTTGCTTAGGTAGATACTAAGATAGAGTTTGTGGTACAAGCTGTTTATTAGGGATCAACACCTGTGAAAGGAAGAGGGAAAACAGGAATGGGAAGAGGGAGAAGTCAAAGTGAACTTTAGTTCTGAAAGAGCCTCAGCCAACCTGGTGAGGAAATTTGGAGTATTGCCTTTCAGAGTTGTTTTCTGTCAGGCTCAAATGACAGTGCTTTTATACCCCTGCCTCACTCAGTCACTGTGCACATGCTCCCTTGGGTCTGCGTGACCTCAGGCAAGGTGGATTTGTGTGGTAAAGGAGCTGCATCAGATCCTGAGTGAGCTGACAGTGGAGGCTGTCTACTGACTGTACTTTGAGCAGGTGCACAGAATGTCTTGCCCTCATAGGGATTTTTTGTGTCTACCACAGTTTGTCTGTCGGGCTGCTCAGATCTTCTTAAACCTACATTTGGGAGAGTTTAGTGGAGTTAACTATATAGTTCCTGCCACCAAAGTTGTTCTTGATTCATAATTAATACTTACTTCTTTCTTCACTAGTGTTCATCCTATATTCTTCTTAATCTTAGCGACTGTCTGTGCCCATCTGTGTGCTCACATTAATAGCCTACCTACAGTCATGACCTAGACCCTCAAATGAAGGCCTGGGCCCTTTGTTGCCATGCTGTTCCTAGTCCTGTGATTTGTGTTGGACAAAACTTCAGCTAACCCTATTGGGAACACAGCTTGTCAGAGCTTCCTGCTTCCAGCCAAAGTGAGCCTTTATAACTCCTCTTTACTAAATCACTGGATGCAGGCTACCTGGGAGTTGAGTTTCAGAACTTAGGTAGACCTTGAAAGAATTGATAATCAAAGCCCATTTGCTGACTACACTCAGCCCTAGTGCAAAAGTTTTCCTTGTAATCAGATCTGAGCAGTGCATCTTCTGGTCTGCCATAGCAAATCCAATGGAAAGAAGCGATTTTTTCCCCCAGAATCTATGGTGGTCAGATAGTCTAGCATGGGGCTGGGAGGATGAGCTCTGATTGGGCTGCTTATTAAAACTGCCACTCTCTTACCCAGTCACTGTGGTTAGGAGTACAGGCTTTCATCATTGGTGAGGCCCAGATTATATGAGCATCACCGTGGTCAGGGAGAAAAAGAGTCTTTCTCTCATCCAGTGTGTACAATCTGTTTACCATAGAAAACAGCCAAACACAGCTGATGTTCGTTACTTGTAGGATTCAGGAAGAATTTTAGACCTAGCTGCAAAATACCTACAAAAGTGAGCTAGTATTCAAGTCAAAGGCTCTAAGAAGTCCTAGGATCAGCATTTTTAGGTCTCACCGTTCAAACCTGTAGGTGAGAACAGAAGAATACAGTTCCCTTTTAGCAAGTTTACGTACAGGCTGTAGTAGCTGTAGTGAAAACTACACACAAACTCCACAACCTCATCTGAAGGAATGTACTCTCACTGTGTCCTGGTGAAAAATAAAACAAGGGCACAACAGTAAAGTCTTCTGCTTAGTAAGAACCTCACAGAATTTTAGTTTGATGTATTTTTAGTATGTAGAATGACTGTCACAGTCAATCTAGGAAAATAAAAAACTTTATAAGTATTTAAATTAGACACATATATGCAGGGTATGCATCAAACATAGGATGGAAGACAACTGGAATGGTAAGCAGTAGCAGGAAGCCACAACTACCACTGTTAGGCTAGAAAGATAAGGGAGGCAGCATGGTTAAAGGAGTGGAGACACTGGGGTCACCCTGTTAAACCCCTGCATAAGGGAGCTGAAGCCACATGGGAGACACTGTTACTACCAGAGACACTGACTAATGTTGAGTGACAAGGAGATGGAGAAATATCCTGGTGTTTTTCTTTGGCTCGCTTCTCAGCTTCTTCAGTGACTCTGAATAGTGTAACTGAGCCAGAACCCACTATTGTAATCAATCAGGCAATACAACGTAATCAATTCCCTACCCACATATAGCAGAGGCTGGAAAGGACAAGGAATACATCAAAGGGTGAGACCCAGGAAAGGTACTTGTGGCCAGGATGAAAACTCTATCAATCCAGACTAAATGCCTCAAATTAGATGTGAAACAATAAAAGGTAGTTCAGAGACTAAAATAGATATTCTCTCTTTTCTTAAGTAATACTAATACATCAAAGTCCCCAAGACCAATATATTGGTTGTTATAGTTATTTCTCCAATTCTCTATTCTGTGACACAATAAGATTTATAACCTGGGAAGCCAGCTATATATTAGTGAACTTGACTTCTTTATCTCATAGGGGCTGGGGAAAGCAAACACTGAAACAGTTTGGAAGTACAGTGTAGTGCATGCAAAGTTCCAATTGAGGTTATAACTTTTCTAACACTGTGGTTTATTGAAGAACAACAGCTATCTATCTGGAAATGAATGCTATAGCTTAAACTTAATTGTTTCTTAGAAATTGCATATATTTTCTATGACATTGTGACATATAAACACCAGATATAGATGAATCTCATTAAAGCTGAATTCTGTAATGGAACAGTTGACCATTTTCTCCATTTCAACAGCAGACACTATTGGCTATTTAGGATTTGCTAAGTCTCTGTTTATAGAAGTAGCCAGAGAGGTTCTTCAGTTTTGGAACATGAAGAAATTAAAAGAATTTGCTGAGATAGCTTAAGGTAATGCTCCATAGTGAAAATTATCAATTTTATTTATATACATACTTGGTCTTGATCTCAGTTTCCATTCTCTGTTCTCTAAGTAACTATTATTACCTCCAAATCATATGATCTAGCTCTATTTGGACTTTCTTTATAGTAGTCACCATTGTTCTGGTTGATGATGGAATGTCCATATTGTAAGAAATGGAAATTCCATTTCTTACAACAAGGCTTTTACTACTCAGGTTGTTTTAATTACCATAGTTTCTTTTTTGTGGAATTAATTTTTATTACATAAAGTGAAATCTTTCATTCTAGATACTCTTCTCCTTTGGGTATTATTTCTATACATATTGTTTAATTAATTTATTGTTATTCCATTAATTTATAGATTTCATTGATTTTTGAGTGATGAACCAACCTTGCTTTTTGGGGATAAACTCCATTTAGTCATAAAATATCCCTATTTTTATATATTTTTGGATTTGATTTGATTATATTTTGTTGAGGATTTTTGCATTTATGAAAGATATTAGTATATCATTATTTTGTCCTATAAAGTTATCACCAGGTGTCTAAAAAAAGAATGGCCATACTCTGCTTGGCTCCTCTTTTCTGTGCCATCCTTAGAAAGTTGTTTACAGAATGGGGTTTCCTTAAAAAACTAAAAATGGAACTGCCTTTTGATCCAGCCATTCCACTACTTGGACTATACCCAAAGAAGCCTGAGACACCAATTCATAAGAAGCTATGCACACCTATGTTCATAGCGGCACTATTTACAATAGCCAGGTGCTGGAAACAGCCTAAGTGCCCATTGGTGGATGATTGGATCAAAAAACTTTGGTACATTTACACAATGGAATTCTATATGGCAGAAAGAAAGAAGGAACTTGTACCCTTTGCAACAACATGGATGGAACTGGAGAATATTATGCTTAGTGAAA